>JAANDG010000363.1:0-145857 GCA_036852015.1 Pelodera strongyloides | reverse complement strand
ACGCACAATTGTGAGATATCCGAGCTAGTATTTGCTTCCAAAATAGAATATCGATATTCGTATTAGCGTTTATTTAATAATTGTTGCAATCATAATCAGATTATAATCTCTTAGAAAACCAAATGAAATGATGTTGTGTCCCTGTTGTACTTGTCACATTAGTTATAAGTTATTGTTATCATTTTATACTCGAGATTACTTCACTCTGTGCTTCATTATTTTGTATTAATAGCTGATTTACAAACAAGTTCCCCACACATCCCCCGACAATGGTCAAAAAGGCGAATAATCATGTGCAGTAGTATAAAACAAAATATCCCATCACTTATGACTTTTTAAAGCATGTGGTAATACAATCATTATTCTTTTGTATATGTACAAATTGAAGGTATTTTTTTAAACTACGACGGCATACTAATGACTGCAAACGCTGGGATTTAGAGCCATAGTGTCAGTCCAAGTTAAGAATAGCGGGCGGGCACCAAGCTCTGCGTTTACCATACTTTCGAAGCGGCCACTAACTGCTACTTTGAATTTTTCAGTGTTTTCGTTCCTGATCAAACTATTATTACTGAAAAAAAAAAAAAGCAAGGTGCAAGATCGCTTTAATTGTAAGAGAAGTCTCCAAAGAGCGCATGAAGTGATTTAACTAGTATATTACTTTTTTGAGCGAAGGTTTTTCAAAATCATAACTGCTTCAGAACCGGCGTGGCTGACTGGCAAAGTTGCCTCGTCGAAAACATACGACCCGGTTTCGAATACCTTCCAGTGCAATCCTCTTGTGAATGTACCACACCGACGGGAATGAGGCCATCTTGAATAGCCATATCACGGATGTTCGCTCTGTATTCCCACATTCCGTCTACCCTACATCCGACAATTGTCACTATTCTCCTCGACTTCTCTTTACGGTACGGTACATCGACCAGGACGGGATTGGAGATAAAATGCAGAAGCCATTCTTCTGAGAAAATAACGGAATATTGGATTCTACGACCTTAAACTTAATAATGGTTGGTATCGGAAGGGTACAATGTAAGGGGGCGAGAACAGTTACCGTGCGTTTATTATCACAACATTGATTTGGATTTTATAATTGTATTGTCTAAAAGAATATTTTGTCATTAGGATGCTTGTGGAATGCTTGGATTTTAAAAACATTCGGAACTGCCCTACTGTTTCGGAGCCTTGCGCAGTTTTGAATATTTCCATATTAATATGAAACAGTTTCTTGAAGGCGATTTATTCATTATTTTACTATAAACCCGCGCGAATTGTCCTTCCATCTTATAACGCTTGTTTGATCGAAAATCTAAGATGCATGGCTTTTCTTAAACTTAATGCCTGTACTTAAAGACTAAATACATTCCCAACTTGTGTGCTGCTGTTCTACGTCAAGCATTTTGTGGAACAGATCGGAGAGTGTCACCACTTTCAGTTCATTTTCTTACGTCCACGTATGCACACTACTTTAATTTTCTCACGGCTTATTTTTGTATATACTCAATACCAGACACCAACACGCGTGGACTTATTTGTTGAATTATTATTTATGTGTTTATCTCTCAACATCCCCTCCCCTACGTCTTCCCAAACTTGCAACGTAGTGTCTTAACTTTGGTTCAATCTTAAACAGCAAAAGTGAACTGAGCAACTTCCTACCACTGTAATTAATTAGATGCAGATAGGTGCTTGAATGCATGTGCCCAAGACACAATGAACATGAGCTATGAAATAAAAGAACAAGAAGAGGAGGAGCAACTGAACAATTAACTAATTGCGGCATATTATTAAGAGAACTTGAGCTTTCCAACTACAGCCAAAATCAGCAGTATTACGCGCATTAGACAAAAGTACAATTTCTACGGCAAGTCGTTGCTTTCAAGTGATTTGTATAAAGAAAATAAACAGCGCTAACCTGGATGCTTTACAAGTTAACTATTTGAGCAAAATGCGGCTAAGCAATCATTGTTTTGTACTCAAAGTACATTCATTTTTAAGAGAGTGTGCATATTAGTGGGACAAAATGGGAAATTTGTGGAAAATTATGGCGGCTCAATTAATAATTGCCATGTTGTTTTTGTAATCTCTGGGAGGACGTGCCCAGTCGATACTGCTGTGGCGGGGCCATTCGCAGCGCGCACAGAGGTGCGTTGCGGGAGCAATGGGTCCCGTGGCGATCTCAGGCGAAGCCTATAAACACAGTATACCTGTGGTTGCATATTTTGAATTCCCGCCGTTATTGAAAGCGCGGCAACATGAGTGCTATGAAGATTGGTCAGATATTCGTCATCCTTGCAGTGAACAAGTGCGGTTGCTTTTTCAAAACGGGGGTTTGGGGGTGGCCAAAATGTTCTGTCGGTTGGTCGGAACTTATTATTAGGGGAAATTTTCAACGATAGACACTTGAGGAATTTGCCGCTAATGTAGTTATTGAATGTTTTTTTTTTAATTATTATCCACACGCAGAAGACAGAAAGTCGTCTAAAATATGTTTATCGTGAAGGCGTATAATTAAAATCTAGCTTGTGTATCTTGTGAACCTTTCTCGCAAGCTTGCGCATTTTGAATTCCCCCGTTCTTGAAAGCGCGGGAACATGAACATTATGAAAATTCGTCAATGTTGGTCACCCTCGTAGTAAACAACTGTTTGGCTTTTTCAAATCGAGGGGTTTGGGGCAGCCAAAATTTTCTGTCGAGGGGTCGGAAAACGTTCCATGATAGACACTTGAATCTGAGCTAATCAGAAATTGCCGATTATGTATTTATTAATAGTCTCTGAAATTTAGTATTACCCACACTCAGAAGTTTGAAAGTCGACCAGTATGTTCATCGTGAAAGCTTATAGTTGAAACCTAGCTTACGAGTATCATGCCAGTTCTCCATTTCTCATCACTTGGAGCACGCAGAAGTCTTCCAAAATAAGTATCAATTATACGAGAATCAACGAGTTAATAACGATTAAACATTCCCATCAAAACACACCACATGCATATTAATTATGCGTAATGGTTACTCACGGAAAACCAATCACCCTTGTTCAGCAACCACTCAGAAGTTTGACTGATTTATTATTGACTGCAAGTCATATCGCAGATCCTCCGTCTGTAACCTACATCTTTAGGGTTCCGGTAATATATTTTCGCAGTCATTACTAATTGATTGAAAATTAGCAGCAGGAGTTTTCATAGTGATGAACTAGTACTAGCCATATTGGACACTTATTTTTAAACCACAGTGTTCGAGAATTATTCATGTTTTGCTGCCCTTCACATACACTACTGAGAGAAAAAAAGCGGAATTCTGATTACCACATAAAGCATTATCGATCACTATGTAGAAAAGTCTTCATGAAAGGGAATAACTGGCCAGTGTTAATGTGAAAATAAAGATCAGGATCAGAGTTTTTAACTAAAAAAATAACCGCGAGTTGAACTCATAGTGCGTCTAGGGTTGCTGCAAAACGAACACGTTTGTCCGCACAAGGGGCCGACAATAAAATAAACTCTGCACATAACTTGCACGTTATTCCTTTTATCTACTTGAATAAATAATAGTTAGCGGTGCGCTATGATCTTCACACACAAAAAAAAACATTTAGTCCACTATATCTTAAAAACTGTATTGTCCGCCTAGCAGAGCGAATTGTTTATTTCATTGTTTTGGATAAATAACATCAACATATGGTCCTTCGGTATTTGTGCCATAGATGTATGTTGACCTCAAGAGTATCTATTACAAAGAGATGCTTTGTGCCAACTAGTGCGGTGTTTTACATTTGTAAAAACTAAAACGCCGAAATAATCAGTTATTTATTTAACATAATGAAAGTAGTAGACATATTCGATGTTGCTAAGCTACCTGTTATTTTCCACACAATTTACGAGGCCTGAATTAAGTAATTCTTGAAAATCCAAACTGTTTTTTATCGAGGACATATGAAAATGCACAAAGGTGGAAATATTATACGTTGTGATCATCTTTGGTTGGTCTTTTTCATCAGGAAACTGGATGTCATTTGAGTAGCGTAATCATATTAATTTCTTGAAATAAACAATTCGTCAAATCATTCAAGTTGAGCAACGGAAGACTAACTAAACAATACATATACGTAGAGCTCAAATACCGGGATCAGATATGTACACATACATCGATAATGAATTCATCAAAGATTGTGCAGAGAATGGAAAAGAAGTGAACTAATCGTAGGAATTAAAATAGAAGAACTAAAAAGACAGGAAAATTGATTATTTGTACGCACCCGGTAGAGTGTTTTTAACATAAAGTGTATTATGCGAAGGTAAATAGCAAAAAAATATACTGGGCGAAAATAATTAGAATATGTTATGCAGACAAAATCACTACGTAGAACACAAAGAGGTTTATGTGGAGGAGACGAAAGTCCTTTAGGTATTCCTTCAATAAGGAAAGACTGATATGATAATGTTGGCAGTAATCCTCATCAAGGTAATCAATAATGCTTAGTGAGCAACGCAGAGAGAAATTTGACAAAACTTATATGCTCCCTAGGAGCAAGTCTATTAAACCAAACGGTAAAGTGGAGAGTGAGAGTGAAACAAAATAGCCATGTATTATGCAAGGGTATCGCGATCCTTCATCGAGAACTTACATTCCAGAGGACAAGCAGAAAAGCTCTTAAGACACTCAATAAAGAAGTATAAATATATGACGTAGATGCATAATAGTTACAGGTTATTATGCAATGACGATATGACAATTTGTCTTTTACAAATATCGGTGTTTTTTCTACAATGCGGTAACTTCCATGTCCTCGCAGTCGTCTTCAGAATTATCGACCCCTCGTTGATCCGAGTTTCCGGAGTCAGAACCTTCGGATGAGCATTCGGTCGAGTTCTTTGCCCCATCAGAACCGCCACTCATCACCGAACAAGCACTATCATCAGCTGATCGGACGTCTCTTATCAACGCCTCGGTCAATTCAGAGTGCGAGAGTGTCTCTACAGCAGCCATGTCCATTTTCACCTGCAAAACACTAGATTAGCACACGAAATAATAAGGGTATCCGCACTAGTTGAAAAGAATTTAAGTCAAATTCGCCTAAACAAATACTATGATTGAGCCATTGAGCGAGAGAAAAAAAGACCTCTAAATGAAGTGTATGCGGCAAAGCCATTACCTTGAATGGACAGCTTTTCTCTGCTGGAATGTTGGGGAAATATTGTGTGATATAATCATGATGAATCGCCTCGTGCACGTTGATTCTGTCATTGGCATCGACTACACAGAGTTTCGAGATGAGGTCAAGTGCCGACCCGGAAATCTAAAAAATATTAAGGTACACAATTGGAAATAAGGGTCCGGAGCATACTGTATTCTTCAATTACAGTTGGTCTTTGTTGTTCTCCTCGGTTGGGCATCGGGCAGCCGCGGCAGCACTGGGTCTTTTTTGTGCGCCCTGTGTTGGCCCTGGGCAGCACGGTTTTTTTTGGTGGCGCCTTATGGGGCCCGGGCAGCACGGTTTTTTGGGAGTTATTATTAGCTTTACCGATCCACACAGACGGCCACTTATGTCAGCGTGTTAATGTGAGGATGCGGGCGCCCGGACAAATCAATTGGCCTTATTGGAGGGCCTCACCTCCTCACACGGCGCCTCTTCCTCGAGGCCCTAACGTCTCATTAAGCGAATTGTACGAATACACCTGGGCCCCTACTTTGGAAATAAAGAGACCCAGGCCAAGGGGGACCGGCCAAAATGCGCCCTTGCAATCCACTGTTTCACAAAAGGGGGTTTGAAAAAACTATTTTAACAATAATTGGGATATGTACAAAGCAAATAAGATACACATAGCATGCCTTGACCGTGAGCAATAGAACCAACCACTCTTTCCCGTGTGTAGCAAATTTCGTTCCAAGGACGCACATCGTTATCACCAAAGTTTTCGATCAGCCGACGTGTTCGGTCGCAACGAATTTCATTCAGAATCTGGAGATATATTACATCTGTTCCCTATTTTTGCGATTAGTGCGCGGAAAATAGACACCGGCACTTGTAGCGTTTTTTCCTGTTTTAACTTGCGTTTTTTGTTGTAGTGTAAAATTAAATATATTAAGCCGTGTACCCACTTTTTCTGAGGGCGATCCGAGCATTGTGAGGATGATCTTTATCTGTCCAGACACACTTCTTCCGGGAAATAGTTCTCTTCGAAGCATCATCTCTCCAAAAATACATCCAACTGCCCACATGTCAACCGCCGTCGAGTGCTCGGGCATCACATAAAGAAGTTCGGGAGCTCTAAAATGGTCTTGATTAAGAAGCAGTACGCAAATAAATAATAGGATAACCAACACAAGGTGATATGCGCTAGTCAATACACGAAATCCAATGCTTATTTTCTAAATATGCAATAACCCCAAACCTATACGGCAATGTGGCGACATGTTGTGTCATATAGAAACAATGCTCCTCCGTTTCATCCTCATGTTCCTTCATTGCAAGCTTTGCCATTCCGAAATCTGCTATCCGTAGATGACAATCCGAATTTACGAGCAGGTTCGACGGCTTTAGATCTCGATGGGCGATTCCGGCAGTGTGCAGATACTGAAAATATTCTTATTTATCCCCCCACATTCTCGGTAACGACTTGCATTAGTTACAACATAATGACGGCACATATTCGGTTACTCCTGCAGACAGATCTTCGTAATGTTTTTCCTTTGGGTTTGCAATTTATTTCATCAAGTGTCTACCTCAAATTTGATCGGCAGTGATTAGTTTGCTCTTGAGCAAATAGAGAACTGAACCATCGAGGCAGCTTCCGCAGCGGTTTAACAACAGGATTGGCGGGTCATTCTGCACCTTCTAATACTTTTGCGCTGATGACGCAAGAGGGGTAATTTCCGCGAGGTTAAGCCATAATGCTTACGTAATGCTCTCCCTCGGCGCGCAACTGCTGTTCTACATGTTTCGGAATAATAGTCGAATGCAAAGTAAAAGCAAACTGTTCAAAAGCAAAACATGAAACTGAGTGCCCCCGCAGCTGCAGTTAATAGCCCGAATTAGTTAATTACCCGCAGTCCTCTGAGCAGCTGAAATAGAAAGTGTGCAATAAGATCATCGTCGAATTCCTGTTGACCTCCGTGAATGACGTGATGAAGACTGCCCTCCATTAGATCCATTACTAGGTAGACATTGATTCCTGAAACACGTACCCTGTACTAGACGAAATGAAAATGCCCCTTTCCGTTTCCACGTATGTGTATTAAAAGACTGGTTACATACAAAACGCCATTTATGGGTGTATTTTATGCATAGTTGAACATACCTAAGTTTCCAGGCGTTCTGAATATGTCCTTGAGATTGACAATGTTCTCATGTCGAATATATCTGAGAACTCTGATCTCTCGAAGGGTTCTCCTGGCCAGCGTCGGTGTAGCGGATGCGTGGCCAATCTTTTTTATTGCCACCTAAATATATATGCTTAATGCAGGAGCCAAAGGGAACATGACATGACATAATAAGTTGTGAAAAGTGTATAAAGTCTCTGCTGATTATGAATTTATTGTGCTCTTCATTCACCTCTGTAAATAAGTGTATCTGATTATAATGTCACCTTAGTGTCGGAAGTAGTTTCGACTGCTTCGCATACAATTCCAAAGGCGCCGGCTCCAATGTTCCTAATTGCTTCATACTTTTCCCTGGCCGAACCAAACTGGAAGTCCAAGTGCAACTGCCTCTTGGCCAGGTTGTCCAGTACCCGATTGAATGCCGGCGTTGTCGCCATAGACACCTAGAGTAATTAGCATATCACCAAATACAAAATAAGCGAAACATGGCATAAAAATAAAGAGACGACAAATCCAACAACAATATGCATATGATGAAAAGGAAAATATTACAAAAGACATTCCCATGCCGGGAATCGAACCCGGGCCGCGTGGGTGAAAACCACGAATCCTAACCACTAGACCACATGGGACTTATCCTACCTTTTCTATAATTCGACCAAAGAGATCATATCAGAGAATTTGCGATCAAATGAGTTCCTATTGAGATTTTTGGAAAAGAACACCAAGCCGTTAATGTTTATGTAATTGTGATGATATGAGTAACATTTGAGAAATTATTGAATTCGATCATGGTCAGAAAATTCAGCTATAATTTTGCCACTTATGTGTTATGAAATAACGCATTTTGTGATTGCATAATGCACTCAGACAGGGGAATAGAAAGCATTCGGAGTCGAGTGCAGAAAAATGTAGAGTGCAAAATAAAATAGTATAGTTGTAAGCCCATCCCCGCGGGGAGGGTGGTTGTCTCTGTTAGAAAGAACAATCCTAGCAAAGTTAACGTGTCAAGGTCGCCTATTAGGAACATATAGAGTGTGTGAAGTACTAGTTTTCGTCAAGTGACCTAATGGTAAGAAACCAAATGTACCGCACTTTCAAGATCCCAAATTGTAGAGACTAGAGAGTCAATACCGAAACGAAACTATTGCAAGTTTTCAAACAGCACAACTTCTGATGGCTAACAAAAAAGTTTCCTTTAAATTTATTTATTTATTTCTGACTTAGAAGAAATTCCTGAAGAGCAAGGAGAAAGCACGTTCAGACCAAACATCTGGGAAAGTTGGCGTATCCGTAATAATTTCCGGGTCATGCTCTAATACTAGTTGGTATATTGTTGTCAAACCAAACACGCATTTTCAATCGAGCAAAAATCATACACAAAAGGCGCAATCAAATGGAAGTAATTTCCCATCAATTTCTCTAATGTTCGCATATTGAGTTGTTAAAATAAAAATTGACCGTTTTGTACCACGAATAGTCAACTAAATCGTTGGCTGTTCTGTTTGCTGTGCGTGGTTCTCGTTATGGAAAATCGCATAATTGCGTGGTATTCAGCCAGTCGCGACCGAGAATTAGCATAGAAAAGCACTATGTGGTGTGATGCACGAGACATAAGTTAGTTATAAATAATAGATCCCGGGATTTGCTGCTTGACTGTAGTAAAACGTTGTGAGAGATATTTCAAATCATCACTTGAACAATACTAAACAAAGCCACAGTACTGATTGAACGTATAGTGCAGTAAATGCTACAGTACCGAGTCCAAAACTTCAAATGGTCTGTACTTTCCCGAAGGATTTGCGGTTGAAAAAGAAAAGAAAAAGAACACGGCTGGTGAACATCTGCGTGTTTCATGAAAACTCAGATCTGAGTGCCGCGCGCACACCTGTTTGGCCATCAGACCACTCCAGAATTGGACCGGACTTTGATTGATTCGGGGGACCAAATACGTGGATCAAACAAGTGGATACATGCATTAAATGCAAGGAACATGGTGAAAGTAGAGCCCTCAGAAAAGGATTGACATATGTTCAGTGATGTGCACATTTCACAGATCAACTGTACTTGTCAAACTTGCGGTGGTAGTTAACCATGGTCAGTAAAAAAATGGTTCAGGCAGACAAAGGCAACAAAGCTAACATATACAAAAAAGAAGAATAAAATAGTGCAAAACCAGTGCGATCAGCTGGTATTTGCGAGAGAATACGGCGCGCTTTATAACTCATAAAATTGTGATGATTAAGTGAACTGAAAATAATGAGCGCATTGATCTCCCAAGCATTATAATTGTTTATGTTCCAGAAATGTTCCATGCTGATATAAACTCGACAAAAAATTAACACAATGGTGCCAACGAAATGTCCTACATAAAATGTGTTTCTTTTGGGTCGTTTTTGGCACTAAATGAAAATTTGGATGATTATCTAGTGATAAAATGTGATAATGAACCATTAAACACAATTAGTTCCGCTCACGTCTATGACATACTTATTACCCTCCACAGATTCTATTACACAATGGCAAATAACCCACTTACAAAATTGATCTTTAAAAAGATATACTGGAACAGCGGTTTGGTTCCGTTTTTCAAACACTTCTTATCGACGTTTGCGAAGCATACGTCATTTAGAAAGTTTGCTTTCATGGAGTCAAAGCAAACATAAAAGTGCGTTTGAAACAGAAACATGCACTTGATGATGCTCCAGGCAGGGGTACCGACATTGCGCTTTTAATAGAGTTTAACTATAATTAACTCTCAAGAATGATATTCACTTTACTATATTTGGCAAAGGGGACCGCGAACTCAGCTTTTGCATACACAAAACTACGCAGGTTAAAACAAATTATTCATACTGCTAAAATATACAGCAATACTGGCAAAAAAATCGAGTTTCTCTGGATGACTCAGAGACTGATGGAGAACCACAGTAGTTTTTGTCTCAAGTAAACACAAAACCCGTAAAAACTAACTACTGTTCAATTTACGAGTGGTTGGCTTGGAAAACTGTAGCTAAAGTATGAGTCAAAGTATATGTATTTCCAAATAGTGTACTGCAAAGTATTGTTTTAATATTTTCGATCAGCTTTGTACTCTTTACATAATAACGATAAAATGGTGTGACTTGTTTCTGTACACCTCGGTCCAAAAAGCAATCTGCATAAAACCGAACGCTCTTGTGTGAGTCACAACGGGAAACTCCGTTATAACTGTACGCGAAACGAATACATGATGCTGTCCAAACATAACGTCAGTGATGTTCAACAAGGCAAAGTTAGTTTGGAAAGCAAACAATCAGGCCGGCAGAAAACAAGCATATAGTGAGGCATGCCACTTCCTTGCATAGGTTTTGGTGCATAAGCTTGATACTAATCGAACGCTCTAGGTAATTTCTCCTGATACTCCGGGCTTTTTTCATTGCAAAATGTTTGTGAGTAATTCCTTCTGCAATTGTATTAGATCAGGAAAATCTATCGGCGATCTTAGTCAACCATTTCATTTAAACGATTTCGCCTGTTCTTATATTATACACGGTTTTCTTGTAAGAAAGGAAGCTTTAGTTCCGCAAAAATTGCAAAGGGCCTTGAAAAGGGGTTCCGAGAGAAAACTACTAAAACAGCAATTTCTTAACTATACATAAATGCGGAAGCAGCAAGAAAATCAGTAAAAAGAAAGAAAGAAAGACCTCGGCTTATTTTACCCCCAACACTGGGGACTATTTATGAAAATACCAGGCAATAGTGTTTTTGAATATATATTTGCAGTACCACCACTATCAGTCCAATGTTTGATGAAGAAAATAGAATTCCAAACAAGCATATCAAGGAAGGCAAAACATAGCATAGCACTTGGTGTCCGAAATAATATACAGACTCCATATACGAGGTACTTAGCCAAAAATATTAAATTGTATTTCATTCTAAAACTGCAGATGGTAATAAACAGAAGTGGGAGCTCTCATGCACCACATACGCTGCTGACATATTTCATGCGTAGTACATAACACCGACAAAATAATATTAATAGGAAAGAAGGAGTATAAGGGCAAACGGGTTCGTTGTCTTACAATTAGTCATGGATAGGTGTGGCCCGTAGCGCGCTCACTACTGCGCATGTTTTGGAGACTTTTGTAGAAAAACAGTTCCATATCAAAACAGCAAATAGCGGAAATTAAATATAAAACGCCGTGAGCGTATTCCTACAACGAAAACGTCTGCAATTCGCGAAGTTTTCCAAATATTTATGAGTGGATTAGAAAGCATCTTCGAAGAAGGTTTGACTAATGTTAGAGTCTGCCACAAGAATCATCTTTGCATTTGAAAGAACGAAGTCTCAGCTCTAAATCCATTAGTTGAGACTGAAAAATGTGAATCTCTTAGCAATGAACAACCTTAAGCCGAATTAGCGGTGTTCCTTTTCTAGCTGCTTGCATAAGGTACTATATTTAGATGCCTAATTGCAAGAGGCAATACGAAATAAAAGCCCTAGCAAAGAAGGACTCTAGGTTTTTTTAATCAGCCAAAAGTAATGAGAGAGTATGAAAGAGCGAGTTCGTTTCCTTAGTCTGACCACTCGGTTTACTGCGTGGTAAAACTTTGCTTCCGAACCGCGCTCCTCGGTATTAGGCTAGAGGATTGACCTGACACACTGTTTACATAACAAATGAACGAAAGAACCGCAACGTGTCCTCCTCACCCTGCAATTTCTTCACAACCTAGCAATTAAATGAAGCAGACGAAATTAAAAAAAAAATACTGTTGGTTTAATGAATAAGTTCAAAGTTTAACACACAAAATAAACACCATGCAATACAGAGAACTATTGGGTCAGGGTTTGGCCCACAATTGGTCTATCAAAAGTGTACTTCATTTTTGTTGCGGAAATAAGATAGACAGTTGTGCCCATATACATATGTAAAAGCTTTAGGCTTTTGCATGCCACATGAAGAGAAATCTTAATAGAGTAACCGTTAGTTTTAATCTGAACAATTTGCAACTGCAAACGTATACAATTGCAAGTTTACTTTTCAAATCCAACGGCTAACCATTTATGCTTGGTACATTCAAAGATTAAAACATCATGGTGACGAATCAAATATATTACATTTACAAACATCATGTACATACAAATACGGAACGTACTAGTAAAGCATTTCAGATGAAACCTGATATTATACTTGGTGTATGCGTCGCACTCAAGCGCGTTTCAGTGCAATACGACTATTGATTCTCCACAAATATGCAAATTAGCCTAGTTCGCTTTCGGGAAAATTTGGAACAGTGCTCATCTGAGTTTACTAATATTTTAGCATCACAAAATGGTAGGGTAGCAAAGAGTAAAAGACGAATACACATATTGGTCCACTTAATAACACGGTACCTATTCTATTAAAACTGAAGTTGCAACCAAATGTGCTATACAACTCGGCAAGAAACCCGGAGGCGTTATAATCTCATGTTCTCAAATATTTACCAAAAACACCGCGGCCTATCAAAATAACCGTTCCGCCAAGAACACAATGTGTTCCTAATACAGACCCTGAATGGAAACCGCTATTGCAAGGATTAGAACGTGTATTACGAAACGCAAGATAGACGGAACAAGTATACACATAAGGAAGTTATTGAATGATGTGAAATAAATGGAACCCAGTCCAGAAAAGTCAACACAGTAAGGAAGTTACACCCGGAGTGAATCAGCTAGCACGTCAATTCCAGAACTGTATGTAGAACTGTGTAAATGATTGTTTTATATATCGTGTTTTATCTCATTTTTGCACGAATCTTATTGTCTTCTGGAGCGAATGAATGAGCCAAACAATAATTTTTGGCTGGGCACAGCGCACAATAGAGTTGAGGAAAACAAGCAGGTGTGCACAGATTTAAGTGCATCTCCTTCAAAAGTTGACTAAGTTGCCTGCTACTTCAGTTCCATTGGAGGTCAACATCCTGGATTGGGTTTTTTCCTTCAACCACTGGCACTAGTGGCAGTCCAAGAGTATAAGCGATCAAGGACATGTGCATATTTCTACATGTGGGAAAAAATTCCATTATTTTTCAGGATGCTTTTTTTGCATGTCTCGAAGGAGTACTTGTCGTTAACAATGGAAAAGTATTTAGTAAATATAAGTAATAAATTCAGACAACTCGGCTGAGGGAAAGTGGTCGAATAATAATATGGGAAAAGTGATAAGAAAATAAGGAAGAGACTAGACTCAGTGCTGTTTGGAGATAATAGAGGTAATGGAGAAAAGAGAGAAGCGAGAGGGAGGACTGGGTAATTTAGAGCAGGCGAGACATCGGTTTTGGGCTTGGAAAGACTGTTCTTGGGTGAACAGAAATGTGCCGAACACGGCAAAAACGGCCGGCGTAATAATGATCGCGTGCCGCGCGGTGAACAAAAGCTACGGTAATTGGAAAAATGCCAGTGATTGAAAAAAAAATAACAGAAATATGATATAAAGAAAAAAAAACGTGTTAAAATGATGCATCGACTCACAAATTAAGGCTGAAAAATTGAAACACCCAAGATTTACACGATTGTCAAGTAACAAACGTGTTTCCCTTATCTTTTTCGGTTCTTGCAAAAAATTCTCGCTAACTGTCTTTGTTGGTGACTAATACATATAACTGCTGAACGCCTTCACGAAATATACCGCTGATATGAGATTTGTGAAACATTCATTAACGTTCCGCCAAATTCAGTGAATCATGAAATCCAGCAATGGATGATTTTTTTGCGAAACGGCAAAAGACTATTAATACAAAAAGGTCATCTTATCCCAAGGGTGTGACGGTCAATTTCAGTGCAATTTGTCTTAATCATCACCGCAAGACCCAACGTAACGATCACGCGAGATCGGAGAGAATTCGATGAATTCACATGAAGAATGACAATCATTTTCAAAACATAGAACTGATATAACTCTGTCCAACCAGAATATTATCCATATTCTGGATGCCACTTGAACCAATGATGGTCACCACTGGTTGAAGATGTTAATAATAGAACCAACTATCAAATACTGACACTGAATCACCAGTAAGTAGGAGATATAACGTGTGAGAGTGGAAGATAATGCCTGATTTCTTAGTTTTAAACTTTTAATCGGCTTACGTATTTGCACCGTTGGACGCGTGTGTGGGAACTCATCAGTGTTGAGATAACCAATTTCACAAGGAAGTGTGAGGTCAATTTTACCGTTTGATAATCTTTTTGGGCGAGGGCAGTTATGTAAAGTGCAAGATACAGAAGCACGAGGCTCGGTTTAACAAGCACTAAAAATCAAAGTAAGAGATAATTGTATATGTCGGAGTGTGGAAGACCGTCCGTCCCCTAAGCAAGAGTTCACCAAATTGTTAATGAAGAGTCTACACTCTTTTGAAAGAATTGATGAGCTGCAAGTCATTAAAGCCGCAATAAAGTGCGTGATGATCATGCTCTTTGTGAGATACAGTAATAAACTGGCTAAATATACTGAAAGGCAATACGATTGCTCGATTTATGGCCGTCGATTACTAAGGCAGAAGTGAGAGAAGTAGTAAAGTTTCTAGTTTTACGAAGTTCGGAAATGGCACGCCGTTCTTGTTTTTCTTTTCTTCAAATCAGTGAGGTTTGCTAGTGGAAGATTGTTTTTCGGAACACATTTCTTTTCTGTTGAAGTAATACAGACAAACTTCGATAAAAGAAGGATAAACAAAACTATTATTTTGAATACCAAGAAATGCTGAATGAATAGAATAATTCTCGAGTTCGAAAGCGCAACGACGAGGTTTTTAGTAGACGTCCCATTTAGCAAGACAAAAGAAAAAAATCAATATAGCCTGCTTAATGTTCCAGGGCTAAGTTCTGCTATATCTTCATAGATTTCCGTGTGAGATTGCTTGTGAATAGCAAATCCAACACCTTAAAAAAGAGCCGCGCTGTAGATTTTTAGCGTCACCTCTCACTGGCCAAATGCATACTACGAAATGTAGTTAGTGAGCACATGCACCAAATACATTCAATCGACAAGACAACGGAAACCGAAAAATTATTAACCAGAGAAGCTGAAGCAAGATGTACCGGAAGCTACCGTAATACATTTTTTCTTTGCAATCTAATACAGTAATCTCTGAGTGGAGGACTGGAAGGTATGGAAAAGCTGCTGCGAAAACCGTAATAGCAGATAGTTGGTGTGTCGTAAATCAGCATACCTGGGCAGGTGTTTAGATAAGGGGACAGAGTTGTGGTTAGCTGTTGCGAGAATAGCACTGCTATTCGGGAGGTACAGACACTGACGATGATCAAGCAAGGTCGTTCCAAGCGGGACACTCGCAAAACGAGATGTAGGCACGAGCACGCGCTCAGTAAGGCATAATTTTCAAGTTCATTATCGAAGCCGGGAAGCTCAAAGCATGGCATATACATCCGCAATTCATGCTTTGCGAGTTCACCACAATTGGGTGCAACTTTTCACGTAAGACTATTTAGAACAGGGATTGTCAGTTGAATAGACGCATACATATGTCGTGACGGTGCAAACAAACGAAATCACTTACATTTTACTATGGATATTAACATTTCTTACTCGAGAAAGAAATCTGGTATCTGATGCCTAGGCATGTATGTCACACTTTGTTTCAGCAGTGCATCGAAACGAAAGGGCCAATGTCTGGTTTTAGGTCACGGCAACTAATCCAAAGTTTATACTCCGTTCAACTGTCGCAGTCTGGATGTGGTAATTGTGTGTAGCATGCAGCAAGAGGTGTGAGCAAACAAAAAGTTACACTGAGATGCGCACCAGCAAATTTTGCCCTATGCCTGAATACATTTCCATACTCGTTCGAAAACATTCGTCTTATTTGATTACGACTGCCATAACCAAGAGAATTAGAGTATAGACTGGAATTCGAGTGAAACCATTCCAACATAACAAGCAACAGCGCAAGCTCACCCGATTTACCCGGTAAACTCAAAATCAATGACTTGGGTACCTTTTTCATTTTGTTGCTCACCAACAGCACAGTTTGTGATAATAGAAATTTGCCAAGCAATTAGGTGGGAAAACCTTTTCATGCGGAAGTCTGTTTGCCAATGAGGACTGCTCACAGAAAATACAATTATTCTTGTACAGTAACAGTCTTTCATTTCCAGATGAATGCAAAGATCTGAGTAAATATTGTGCTTTCATTTTGCATCTTGTCACAATCGAATATCACTTGCGGTACAGTAACAGTGTGGCATGTGGTATGAAGAGTCTTGCCTCTTGTTTCTTGACGGTGAAACGAATAGCTTCTAGTGAGGTGTTGTAACGGAAACGAAAGAGAGCAGGTTTTGCTTTGCTTTCCATTTGTCCAAACACCTTTGCCATTTGCAAAACTGATAAGTACGATAGAACTGATCGAGAAAAAGTAGTTAACAAGATGGCATTCATTACTTGTGGCAGAAAACATGTCTAATCAGTCTCTGTTGATCAGTTGCCACACAAAGGGAACTAGAGTTCGCCAGGAGGTCCCTACTAATTAAAGATCACATACTTAATCTTGTTTTTGAAATATGAAAATACGGAATACGGCTGCGATTACCAAAAATCGAGGTTTGGAAATATAAAAAATCCGGTGCAAATATATTCCCGGCAATAAATGTACGAGGGTAACAACACAATTAATTCTGGCAAACTGTAAGAGTTTAAACGTTTTAAATTAACACAAAGGTGTGAACTCGGAAACAACTTTTAACTTCCTGAGCAGAGGCCTGAAGGAGTTTTCTCCAGGTTATTAAATCCTAAACTTTCTAGGAATATGAAAATTCAGCGGTTATTAGTGGGCACTGTATTAAGATAATCGATTAACGACTATAAGTGATTAATTGTTTTTTATATCAATACGCTAAAGTAATATATAAAGGTTGGCGTCTCGAGTGTCGCTTGATTAGCATGGGGTGTGGCCGTGTGTTATGTGAATGGTTGAACCATTGAAGGTCATACTGCCCCCGTAAAGAAGCCGACACCCCCTCTACCCACCAAACCAACCTCATTAGATTTATTGCCGCTGAGAGTATGTGGAACCGTTAGATTAGCAAGACAAGCAGTCTAATCAGAGGGCAGTTCCTTATAACTCTAAATAACAGCAAATAAGACAAACATATCGGCAATGTACATCAATTGTTTCAATGGAATAAGCTGAAACACTATTGCTGCCAATAACTGAAATCTTTGATTAGCACTTTGACCTATACTAACCTAAAATAGCGACAAAAATTAGAATACTAATACTGCGGTTGTAAATGCAAAGATAATCATCGTGGCAAACGTGTAATCGCTTATAAAAAGTTAAAAATCAATAATATCAGTCTGGTATGTATTCGGAAAATTCAAAAGTTCGTACCAGCGCGGCATCGATATGCAAATTCGGCGAGGTCACACTTCGCACTAAAGATTGCTCCCAAATGGGCACACACACATACACAAAAGGTTCAGATCTATGGATGAATGACCATTCTTTGCGCCTTTTTATGCCATTTCGGTCTACCCTCAGGTTTAGAAAGGTTGTCTGTCAATTCATAAACTTTTGACTTGCTTGGGTATAACCAATAAATTATAATGTAGTAAATAGTTAGGGAGAGGGAGTAGGCGGGTTCCCAGGCGGCAAGCTGTCATTTTCCGCCGCCGACATAATATTTGCCTCGGCTGAGCGGTTGCGTAAACGTCAGGCGCGGAGCGTAAGTGGCGGAAGAAACAACGGAGCCCTATGTCAAAGATCAGGACATTTTTTGCCGCGCAAGGTCAAGTCTAGGATGCCAGATTTGTTCCTGGTTTCCGATGAAGCTAACAACGACACTAAGCAAAACTACCGCATCCAATCTTCGGTGCGCATATAGACCGCTCGACTGGCATAGTGTGGCCTTTTAAATGCAAATTCTAATATAAGGAAAACAAACATTAAGGTTAGAAACTATATACAATCTGTCGGTAGACGATATTTTGTTGGAGGAAGCAAGTAACTACTAATAAATACTAATGTCTTGTATGGCTGGGCGCGATCTTCAACTTGGGAGACCATTTCTCGGGAATATTCGCGTGTGGGTAGCAATTATGTGGAAGGAATCAAATAAAACTGGAGGAACGAATGCACACACACAACAAATTGCAGTTCTCGCATGTGTAAAATGTTCGAAAAGTTGGTCAAGCACGGTAATATATGTGTGAGCTACAAAATTGCATACTTCCTGTTACCTTGTTGAATTATAACGTGATTTTCCCTTATACGACACATGGTTTTCTGACAAAAGCGGATGATTATCAATTAATCTAATAAGTTTTGGAGTAGTATCTCTCTAGAATCACAAGTGGATTTTGGGGAAAACAAATTGAAAACCATATTGATCATATGTATTGGTAAAACTGCGTAAATATAGTGTAGAAAACGAATAACCATGTGTGCAAACAATAGTAATTAACTCTAGTGTAATTATTTTTGTGTTTTTGAGAAAATAGTGCGTAGTTGTTGATTTAGTCATCTAACTTTCTTCAATTTTCCGATTTGAAGATGGAAGTGACGTAATCTTCGGCATGTAGTGCGCAACGAGTACTAAATGGAAATTACGGTCGCCCTCACTCAGTTTGTGCGGCAGTAACTAGTTAGGAAAGGACGAGAGATGTGCAGTGGCAGAACAATCAAATGACAAACTCAGTAACAAACAATCAAATCGTTATGTCTGATTTCGAGCTATTCATGGGACAAGTAAACAGAAGCTTTTGTTTCTAATACAAAGAAAATGGAATATGGCAGGTAAGATGATCATGAGGATTTCCATAATAATAAGTGATAAAACGAGTGAATGTTGTATGTCTTACAGAACAAAAAAAACATAGATAGACCAAAAAAAAAGAGCATTTCTAACTAAGTTAACTCGGTGTAATTTGGAAACATGCTGCTTAGAGAAATAAAGAGCATTACTCTTTTTTTCTGGCTTTATTCATGTACACATAGTCAGTGGACTAAAAAGGCAAAAGATAGCATAAAATATATTTTGCGTGCTAGTTTTCCAATGGCTGGTTATCGGAGTTCAAACTAGATCGACGTCAAATATTTGCACAAGAATCCCCATGCTGCTGCACTGGCTTATCGTGCAGAAGGACAACTTGTAAAGCGAGACTGTAAAAAATGAAGAACAGACAACAATTTCATACTACTGGCGGTAGTGTAAGATTTCTCTTTATCATTGGGTTTCATGCACAGTTAAAAATCAGAAAAGATTTTTGGGTTGCATTTCAACAAGTATTCCATTGCTAAGCACAAATTAGCATACATTTCATATAGAAGGAAACATTTTCATTTCCTTTATTGTTGGTTCCAAGGTACTTTTTGAACTACTAAATTCTGATTTTTGCAAGCTATAGCAACTGTTGTCGTATAACTGTTTGTCTACTTATATTGAGATAGCAAACAAAGCTCATGCATGCACACGCTGAAGTGTGCATTAGTACAACGCAATAGGTAAACAATTTATGTTTATCTACTTTATTTTTTCTAGTCTATGGATGGTAATAGTATTACTGGAGGGGCATATAATACGACATACATAGAGACGCAAGTTATTTAACGTGGCAATATGTGGTGCCTTGTAATTCAAAAATAGAAATGTAGAGATTAATCAAAGCTGGAGAAAAAATCAGCGCTTTGAAAAAAATCGCGTAAATGAACACCGAGGGCAATAAACGGACAAAACTGCTCTGGGAAAAAATATACAGACAGAAAGAAATGTAAAGCTACCTATCGAGGAAAAAAACAAAACACAAATCTGTTATGGTTTGTTCTCTAAATTAGTGGTCAGTTGTCCACAACTACTTGGAATGAAGATCAATCCACTACCACTAAAGGATCTAATCAAATTAACTGGACGGTGTGGAAACAAGAATTGGATGGTATTAAAAGTGAGAGTGGCGCGTTGACCACAACCAATCGTTCTTTATAGTTAGTGTAACTTCAAAACAACTTATTATAGCTTCTGTAATATGAAGAGCGGGGCAAATTGATAGGGACGTTGAATACGACAGAAAGAACAAGAAATATATAATTAACAAAAAGCATTCAAGAAGCATTTCACCTGGCTTATCTTGAAAACCACAAAGTATTGTTTGCTTGATTTCCAAGTTGAAATTACCGAGTAAACAGCCAAACCCATAGAGCGCTAGCAAATCCAATATAGCAGTCTTATTGCTCCGCTCTAGTGTCTGTCTCTCTCTCTCTGTGTGAAATGCATACAACCGGATTTGGGGTGCTTTTCAACCTGAGCGAGATATGCGGCGCACAGTTCAACCTAATATGATACCCATAATAATAGCAACATTTGCAGTACTGGTTTTTTTCGAGGTTTGAGCTCAGACTAGTGGACTGGTTCCATGTGGGCGGAAAAATAGTAGAATACACAATAGTTAGTTTCAACCGAGTGGCAAAATAACAACTTATCGTATTTTGCAGGCCACAGGCAAGAGACGAGCTAGATAGGCAAAGAAAAGGTGTTGATGGATTGGAAATAAACCTATTATCAAGCGGCCATTTTTCTAAGTCGTGCGAACTATTATAATGCGGATGTTTCTCAACACCTGCGGCGATTTGTTTACCTTTCAAACATGGAAATCCCTCCGCTCAAGCATGCACGCGCGAAGGGTTAGCAACCTAGTTTTTGTAGGATTTATTTGAAGGCCCGCTCTATTTATAAGCAGAGGATTTCGAACGCAGCCGGATGTAATTTGTTTTGTTACTGCATATTTCACTCTAATGGAAAATGAATAGAATGCATTTATTACACTCGTGTCAGTCATTTTAAAGCAAGGATTAACCTTCGCTTATTAAGATTAGATGAATCATCATCCAATTATGGACGATCTTGACCTTCTTCGTGTAACGGATACGCATGTTCTTCCCCTGGCTAAGAAACGCTCGCAACACCAGTACTGGGGACTCCGTTTCGAGCGTGCGCCTGAAGATATTAGTTTATTTTATTTAAGAAAAATAAACACACTAATCAACATACATTACGGGTTGGGTGGTCTTTTCGTGGATAAGACATGTCAGTTTAAGAGGATGTATAATAGCTCACCACTATGTATGAGCTCCTCAAAAACGCTTCGCTTCCCTCTTCGAGCTGATCCAGCCAAGGTAGTCCCTCTCACACAGGCGTTCATATTACAAACCTGTGATTGAGAAGACGAGCCACTGCAAATGCATACTTTTAAATAGAAATGTTACTGGAAACTAGAATCATCGCACAATGATAATCATTATCACATTAAAATACTGTTTGTTGTATGGCTTGATAACGAACCTCAAGTCTACAGTGGTTACGACAAAATGTTTATGGTAACAATAATCACAACGAACCTGCATCGACCAGCAGAACATCTCCTAGTTCTGGTCCTAGTTCCACAGGCTCCACACTTTTCTGAGCAACCCGACCACCCAGACCATCCGGCCCAACCTCCCGAAGAAGGGGGCGCCCGGCGGGGAGGGGGAGCTGGACGGGGTGCAGGACGGGCAACAACACCCCCTTCTGAAAGTTGATTGTTTCATTAGTGCGAAAGGAGAAGCCTCTAAACACATTATCACAAACTATTGGAGCTTTCTCCTATTTGCTATTGTTCTGTTGTTCTTGGAATGGAATCACATGTAATAAATGCCTAAAAATAACATCACGAAGAACTGTATAAATACACCCACCATTCATATATTGGATACTGAATTGAGATGCCTGAGTGGCCCTTGAAATGATTATGATGTAGTCCGCTTCACTCACGGCTTCTGAGACCGTGGCTGAGCAACACATTCTCGCACCAGTGAGATCCATTGCGGTGTTGTATTTTATCTGAAATTAAGTAAATACCCATGTTTTTTTCTTTCAGATACGTCAATAAACGACGATATTTTTTGAACACCAAAAGTTTTGAACAGTATTGAATTGAGTTTCCGTGAGTAACGCTTTATTCTAATGCCATGTATCTGTCACGTGGTTCAGAACTCATTTTCAACTACAGGGGAAATGCTTACCTCCACAAATTCTTCACATGCAATCTGGCAAGCATATTTGACATTGGTAACTTTGAAACGGATTCGGCCACGGTTTGGCTAAACGGATGTTTATTATTTCAGCATAGTGCGCTTGAGCTTCATTTAGTGTTTATTGGCTACTTTACAAGCTGTTTAGTTGTCTTTTCGATAAAAATGTTGCTGATTACGATGGTTTTTGTAGGAGCGGAAATATGTGAAGAATAATTACCGATCGGATTCTCCAATAGCAAGTGCTCGATCCGGAGTAAGCGAGGTTCAGCCAACCTGTAGAGGCCATCAATTCTCCGCCACATGCTGAATTTGGTGTAATATATTTTGCATCTGAAGGCTTAACTCCTTAATAAGACTGTATTAGTTGATATTTTGCATTGCTTACATACTCCCTTTTAGTTATCGCACATATTAGCAATATTCGTTATAATTGTTTGAACTTTTGCTGTTAGCAAACATTTCAAATAAAAATATATGTAAGAAAAAGACTGTACTGTAATTCAAATGAACACTTACATGAGGGAGCGAGGCGATCACAATACGTTCCTCCAAATCCAGTGGGACAGATGCATGCATTGCAAGAGCTCGGGTTCGCATACCCACCATTCTGACACTGCAGCGATCTGCAGCGACCTGTAATTATCAACTTTTTTATTTTGAACATGTTATATTTCACGCAAATTACCCTGAATAGGTGCATGCATTGCAAGTTTTTAGCCTGAATATCTTGCACAAGAAACCAACCTCGGCAGTACATCTCATTGATAACTTTGTAGTCGAGAAACGCTGGTTCAACGCGATTTCCAATCGTTGCTTTGAACTGGGACTTCAGCGGGACAATTGTGTCCTCAGCAAATGATTTGGTAAACGACTGAAAAGGATAGATGCTTGTGGTAAACTTGATATTCACGGAAGTGATATGTAAGTGAAAGGAATGCTACAAGGGGACATGGTAAAGGAAGGCAAGGGATAATCAATTGTTAGCGCGATAACGCTAACATAGTTTGGGTTTATATAAAGAATTGATACCCACATTTGATGCATAGTGCATGAGACTTCCGTAATCGTACGGCACTCCGTAGTCCATTGACTCAGACGTTGATCTCTTCTGGAACGAACCTTCAAAGCCGTGTACCACTTGAGGATAGTTAATTCTGAAAAACTATAGCTACGGTGCTGAGGGGGAACGGTGACCAACGAAGCATACGGAACCTGTCCAATAAGTTGTTAGAATTTAAAATTGTTTACCTCACGTAACTGTCCCTATTTGGTCTCGATTGTTCATGCCACAGACCTAACGCGTGTCCAATCTCATGACTCGCAATTCCAACCTAAACTAAGTTTGTTATTTCTTTCGGCACAAAGTGTCGAAAGTGATCTTTATTATTCTTTATCCATGAATTATCGTTATTCCCCAAAATGCAGTTTCCCCCCTGGCGTTGTACCACGTAAGCATTAGACGAGGTTTACTTGCAGAGTAACATTTCATTTGCGGTACTTTTTCAAACACATTGATAGCAATCTCCATTGATAACCAAAAATGTGTCACATGCAGGAATTGACTGAAATAAACGAACCGTCTCACATCCGCTACCTAGCGATACTTCTTGTTGTCCACCAAGCTTACCGACGCCTGAGAAACATCTAGAAAAACGGTGTAGAGAAAAAAATTGTTTTTATCTTGTGTTGCCATTTTTATATATGAATTATTTTTCTTTTTTGGTTTGTAATTCGCATACCCTTCTCCTTTGTTGAATACAATAATATCGGTGCTCCTTCCATTTTCAGTAAATCGCAAACAAGTGTTCGATTCGTACATGCGAAGGGCAGAACGGATCATATTTTGCCAAGTCCCTCAAAAACACAAAAACACAAAATGGGACAAAAAAACGTTGGCATTCAGATGCAATATACCCTTTTGGCAAACAAACTAAACATCATTCAAATAAAACTTTACCGTCATTGTCATTGAACTTGTACGAGATCTGCGTGCTCCACCTCTTTGACATATCACTCGTCACCTTTCTTTTCTTACGGTGACTACTTAGCGAGTTGATCTATATAATATTTTATATTAATAATGGAGAATCATACTTTAGCTTTCCTGGTTATTTCTCAACTGGTGCGCTATTCGATGTTATTTACCTGAGCCAATGTAAGCATCATGTCAGACTCGAACATGGCTCCAGCAATGTCTCTGTTGGCTCTCAGCTCATTATGAGGAGCACCAGTTGTGACGAAGATGCTCGACGGATCCTAGAAAGAAATGAGATCTATTCAAGGTGCGCACTTTTCTACAACCTTACATTACCTTTATTCATGGGTTCATTCGCTCTAGTTCATTTATTAGTTTAACCTTTCTTAACATAACCAATCAACAAAAAAGCAATATTAATAGCAAATTGGAATAGTCAATAGGTTATTGTACCAAACCATACCAACTTACAAATTGTATTCCTGACTTTTGCGTATGATATCGTTTGATTGCCTCCACGACCTAAAAGAAATGATTGTTCAACGGCTCAGAAAAAAGCATCGGATTTCCAGAAAATGCCACGACCGTATTCATGATATATAGGTTCATGTTCTATTTGCCCATAGATTTACCCTATCAACTCTAATCCAAAACCCTACCTGCTCGTAGCTCTGCATTCGAAAAGCCGTGTTCAACCTATCCACATTGGTAATCAGCTGAAACAAGAGTTGTCTTTTGGAATGCTAAAGCCCAGTTCGGAGAAATAGTGCTCGCAATAGTCTCGTGTATGCAAATTTATACAAATAATGCAAATATATTCAGTAATAAATGACGAATACCTGTCTGATTCTAGGTGAGTATGCATCAGGAGCAGGTGCTGGAGCTGCCGGTGGACTGAATGACGGTTCTTCCATAGGCGGAGGCATCTGGTGTTTTGCAAAAGGTAACATTGATATTAGTATTTCTGAATCAACACGTTTTTCGCAAGTTTCCTTTTGTCTTGAACATATTACAGCCGTTCTTCAACCTGCAACTCGTGCACGGGTTAGTCATGTTATTAACGATAGTCTAACATTTGTAAGTTTACTCCATGTATAGCATATATATATATATGTATGCTCACAAGAAACAAGACATTTCTGGTTACCATGAGTTATTTCAACCAAATGCCGACGCGGGGCTTTGTTCCCAGGTGCAGTTTGTTAAGAATGAGCGCAAGTCGTTAAAACAATTACCTGCATTGGAGCTGGAGGGAACGGCTGAAACTCTGACTGCGGGAATAGAGGAGGCATCTGTTGTGAGAAGGCTATGTATTCATTGTATTTAGCATAAAAGGGTTTTTGAAACGACTGATTCCCGTTTAGTGAACCAAAGCAATTGTGAGATATAGCCGTGTTGGTAAGTTCGATTTGAGGTTATTGTGCTGTGCAACTTTAAAAATCCAATAAAAACCAATTTAAAATGTATATGAACGAATGAAAAGTGATACCTCCTCGTCTTCCATATCCATAGCCTTAAGTGATAGATTTAATTTTTTGAAGATGGACCTTCTTTAAACTTTCTTACAAAATTGAATTTATAAACAAACTCACAAATTCTGGGCCTCTCATCTGAAATAAAAAAAGGTGGTCAAACTTGAATGTAGCACAAACTCTATGTTCCCTTTTTCTGAATTTCCATTAATAGCTTTTTATAAGTTCCACAAGTGTTGTCAAACAAACTAATCGCTTTACTTACCCATGGCGGCCTATGTGGCCAATGTCTATGTCGGTGATGACCCCATCTGTGCCGACGAAATCCACCGCCAAAAGGACCTAAACTATCCATTTTCTTCAGATAATGAATGTTTTTTTAATAAACTTGAAAGATTCGAATGTGGCAACAAGAATAAAAAAGGGAATTGAATTCAACACTTTATTATAAGTAAGAAAATCAATGCCTTACCCATTGGCGGGCCACCGAATGGCGAATCGAAACCTAAATAAGGCAACATTGACATTAATCTGCATCTAAGCCATGCAAAATTATTTTATGCTACTTTTTGAATAAGCAATTTCAAAAAAACCAAACAGACGTGCAAAGCTTTCTTCACAAGCATTGGCAACACAGCCCATCTTTTCATGATAAATAGGTCGTCACATGTTAATTTCCCAATGACACTAAATCAGCAAACGCAAAAAAGTCGCTCACCATCATCAAATCCAAATTGCGCTAGAGAAGTTGAGGAATAGATTATCAATAGACAGGTGTTATAACGCATTTTTTAAAGATGATTTTCCCTGCCCGCAGTCTGAAATGAGCTTTCAGAGGATTCTATGTGTTAATATGTTTGCATAAATGTACGATCACACTTTAATGCAAACAATAGATAACCTATATGAAACTGATTAGAGCAGATATGTAGAATTGTTCAAATCCAAAAACAACACCAATTAAATTTTAGCTATGCCGCACAATCAAACTGAAGGATTGATATGAGCAAATAAATTATAGAAACGTTAACAAGTTTGCTAAACGGGTAATAGAAAAAGTGATTGTAGATGTTGGGTGGCAGAGTTGTTTTATTGCTTAAATCAATTGATGTCAACGTGACCTTGGAGTAAACGGCAGACTGAATTTACTCATTTTCTTTTGAACTTATTAGTTTAGCGCACATTGAGCTTAATTCTTTATTGAGTTGCGCAGATTAGTCGTCTTTAAAGGGTAAACCATGAATATAATGAACATTTCAACGGAATGCTTTCAAAAATTGAGCTTGACATCGACACCATTATGTCTGCTATTTAGCGAACGCTTTACCATTTCGCTTTGCAATATTATCAGTAAGTGATAGGATAATAAATAGATTCAGTGCACATTAATCGGAATAATTAATTACAGCTGATGACTCACCGTGCGTACCATTAGTAAAGTAGCAAGGGAAAGATCAAATGTCTACAACTACTACTGGATTTTCCGTTCAAGCCCGATGATACCATAAATGAGAATGAGAGAGATTTTTGTTCAGCAAGTTTCAGGAAAAGTGATGTGCAAAACAATGTTTTGAGAGAAGGCATCACATTTGAATTGCAAGACATATAATGGTTTGGCACGTGAATTATGACTTTTCAGCAGAATGTAATGTGTCGTATATGAATAGGGCTTGCTTTTAAAAAGCAATGTCCACAATGTTCTTATGTTTTCTTATGAGAGCCTGCCACTAATGCAGCTTAATTGAGGCTCAGACCTGCCAAGTATTATGGCATATGCAATAAGTGTTCGGGTTTTCAGAGCTCCAATTCGGATTCCAACCATCTAATGTCTGGAATACTTGACTAGTAAGATTATAACGTGATCTCACTTCACGAATGTTATATAATTTAGCAGAATATTTTCAGTGAACAAAGATTTTCGTTGAGCACTAACCTTAATGTAAGCAGTTTTTATTTTTCGATTTTTTAGCCTTGTTCAAAGCCAAGTTTGTAACAGTATCCGAACCCAAACACTGGTTAATATGTCCTTTCAATTAGATAAGGTTTCCTGTCATTTGCAACCATAATTCTGTTTACCTGGAATTGATTTGTTTGGTTATTACAAAACTCGCAGTTGAAGGAAACACAGAAAAATTTATTTACTCATTTATCAAACCTTCGGATGATACACTCCTTTCGAAGTGTAATAAATAAAACAAAACTTTTCCAACTAGCACCATTTTTGCTCGCATTGACATTAAAACGTGTTGAGCCGCTCACTCAGCCTCGGCCTCGGCCAAAGTATAGCGTCTCTAATAGTAAGTGCATTGTTTTGTCACGGAATTCCGTCGACGAGGAAAAGAAAAAATCAGTCTTTTTCGAAGTGTATGGTTCGATTTCAGGTCGAAAAGTGTTTGTGAAACCACGTACTCACGATAATATTTGTGCTTTGACCTATGAAGCTGAGCGCAGAGAACGAGCAACAGTTCCCGCAAAAAAATGCTCCGTCATTTTTTTCAAAAGAGAGGCGGCGGTCACATATTGGATTATTATTGTCCGATTCACGTGCGATTTCGTCCTTTGATGTTGTAATGCAAACTTTCTCATGTTGATCGCATAATCGGTTATTCAAAGTCGATATAATTCGCTCGATCGTTGTACAAATGCTTATTTATGAAAAAATAGATATCCGATCATCCGATTTTTTTTTAAGTCTATTTCCGCCCGAACCCTGTACTCTTTATAGTCGGTACTTTCGCGTAGTGTCATCGTCTCTTGACTGTCATCGATTCCTGTACTCTTAATGTTCTTGTTCTCTCTGCTTCTCTCTTCTTTGTATGCTATTTCCTAGAATCTAGTCCAGTTGACCGTGGCTACTTGCCTGATCATTTTGTCCAGATAAGAGTAGAAAACGAACGACTTCTTGGCGGTATGACCTCCTTTGTTTATAAACACAAACCACAATTAACTTCCTCAAAAACCTTTTGTTAAGCGGCAAGTTATTGGATGCAATACTTAACATCAGACCACTTGAAATATGCATAACTCCAAATAATTTCGCCTGATCAATATACCGATATATTGTACAATTATTTTCTTTAGTACAATGGTATATAATGCACTTTTTTCAGAAAGCCATGAGTCCGGAAGACTCTTTGTTGTCCGAGTAAGTCGTTTTAATTTGCAGAGCTATTTGTGCATTACTATTATACATTTATATCACAAACCTCTTACCAGTTTTTATTAGTGCCGTCGCCGAATTCCTGCCAAGCTCCATTTTTCTAATATTTTTTAAATAAAAAAGGGGGTTCGTTTTGCACGTAATGTCCTTGATGAATGGTAGCGTGCTTACGACACAACGCACGTATGCTTCCTACTCTGATAAGACTACAAAAAATGTGTGTGCGGAAGCTTACGAATAGGTAAAGGTTATTCCTACTAATCATAAGTCCTTATATGGAGGCAGAGACCCCTAATTGGCATAAGTTGTACTTGATAGGAGCTCGATAGATGATCCAAAATGTGAGACAGTTCACATATGGAGACAGATTATAACCATTGAACTAGTGCTTTATCAACAAAGGATCAACGTAGTCTGATCTGAGACGTTCGGGACAGCTGATGTCCGAAAATGAAATATGTTCAAGACATCAACCGTTGGGTTTGCTAGAATCATTAAAGAACAAATGTTCGTTGGATTTTAAGAAAATTAACTAAAGGAAATGGATAAGCTCGCTTGGTGTATTTGCACAACGACCCTTAAGCTCATTAAAACGCAAGTAAAGAAGAGAAAACAGTGAAAATTAACTGGAACAAACCGGGAGTTTCACTCAGTGTAACTCATCTGGTTACATTTTCTCTTTGGAAATTGTCAATTGAGTTTCGCTTAAATTTGTTATTTTGTTTTTCACACTTATCCTTGCAGAACTGTCTGTCTTACTTCCATTCGATAAAAAAAGAATTCTTAATCCGATTAAGTAATGAAATCAACCCTTAGAGCAACCACCTTTTTCGGAAAATTTCCTTATCGAACAGGAAATCCATTGGGTTTCCAATTCATTGTCAGCTTTAATTTTTGCATACTTCATCTTCACCACGTTCTGTTTTATTAAGTGGTACTCCTGAACTTTTCTTCAAAGGTTATTTCAAAATCATACTCTATATAACAGACAGAACCTCAGAAAACTGTCTCAACTTTTTGGAGTATGGGTGAATTTGGCGCTAGGTTTGTAAGGTAATAGTTGCGAGGGAAATGTTCGTTGAATTTTAAGAAAATTAACTGAAAGAAATAGATACACTTGATCGCTTGGTGTATTTGCCCAACGACCCTTAAGCTCATTAAAACGTATGTAAAGAAGAGAAAGCAGTGAAACTTGGAACAAACCGGGAGTTTCACTCAGTGTAACGCATAAGGTTACATTTTCATGTGCGTGGGCTTTGTCCATTTACAGTTGTTGAAATATTCTAAACCGAACTCTCATTCAGGTCGCCGATGCTCGCAAAGGAAGATACAAAAAGCAGCAGTTCTAGTGAAAACAGTTGTGCAGAAAATGAAACAAAACCACAAAGAAAAGAAAAACTTAAGCTAGTGAGTTCTATTTTCAGAATTATTTGTCATTCTTTTTGCCCAGACACTTTGATTACTGCTGCTACCAAAAAAAGGGCTTGTTGGATTCTCAAAATGTATATTTGGTAACGATTATCAACTAAACCCATATTTCAGCTCGTATCGCCGGTGGTTATTGTCAGCGTAGCATGTGCATGGGCTTTGTCCACTCAATTTTCTAAGACTGCTCTAAACATTGACAAAAAGAATTTCTACGCCCCGTTCTTTATGGTCAGTGAACACATCTTGAGTCTTGTCATTGGATTGTCGGATTAATTTGTAAAAAAAAATTGTAAGAAATTTGTTATATTTCTTACGAGTTCCGAATGGGGTGTGAAGGACTTATATTTCAGATGTGGTTCAATACATGCTTCAATGTGTGTGTCTATCCTGCGTTCTTGCTATTTTCCGTGACTCAAAAGAAGACAATTAGGGAAAGTCATAGGTAACACTCGGTTTTTGTTTCGTTCATAATTGAGTACGGGATGATTGCAGCTTAAAATTTCATATTCTGTGGGATACTGCTATGAGACTATTTGTGCATACATATTTGATTCCATTTTATTCGTAGTGGTTTTGAAGGCATATGTTTTTAAATTCATAGCATAATGATTACAGACGTGCTGTTGAAATATTCCATGGCAGAGGACTCACCTTTCTCTCAATCCTGATATATGTGGTACCATTTGTTTTATTGTGGGTGGCTGCAAACTACACATACGCTAGGAGCTTGGGTAGGTGTTTTATACATTTAGAAATTGTTTACACAATACCAAGTGCAAGAGAAAGTGCTCACATATAGATAATGAGCATCCGCCTACATTCATAAAGTGCCCAAAAAAAGGTCAGCTCGGCGCACCCCTCTAACCTCTAGGTGCGCGGATTAGCCCCATTTGGCATGCGCGCAAGCACTGCGCACCCTCCGCACACCCGCCGCGCACTCTAGGGGAAATATACATATTTCGTTCAGGTTCAATTAGTGCTTCTGTTGCAACATCTATATCTTCATGCAACAGTGCGCTTGTCTACTTGCTTAGTATTGTACTGCTCAAGGAGCATTTCGTTCCGCTTAAAGTAAGTGTGATCATCAACTATTTTAGCTCAACTTTGAGTGCATTTTAATATATGACACCAATAAGTAACAAGTCGACATTTCGAATGTGCATTCATTATTGCAGATTACATCAGTCGCTTTCGCAGTTGCCGGTGTGGCTGTGATGTCGTTTGATGGAGAAATTCAAGCGCAACCGGTAGGAATTGCCCTGTCGGTGGCTTCTGCTGCAGCCGCCGCCATTTATAAGGTAAGTCATAATGATTATTTGTTCCTGTAGTACGTCTAACTACTTCATACGTCTAACTACATCCAGCTGCCACAATATTTTACCTCCATATAATCTTCACCGAAATTTTTAGGTTTGCTTCAAAAAGGTTATTGGACAAGCGGATCTGGGACAAGTCTCCCTCTTCATGACTTGTATTGGAACCTTGAATTTATTCCTAAACGCAGTTCCTACATTTATACTCCTGAGGGTACGCTTATTTCTTACACAATCCCTCTATACATATATTCAAATGTTCCTTTATTCACCATCATTAGCTAAACAACTCAATTTTTCTGTTTCTCATTCAGACGCCATGGGAGTGGGTCAACTGGGGAGCAGTTCCTTGGGTGCCTTTGATCGCCGCCGGATTTCTGAGCCTGTGTAAGTTTTAATCGTATTTTGTTTTTAATCCACCTCTCGAACAACACTTTCAGCGCTGACAGCGCTAGGCTCATGGTCTGCTCAAACAACAACAGTCGACCCGTTTCATGTTTTTAATTCTTTAATTAATCTTTCTATTTAGTATATAATTTCCTCGTGAACTTCGGAATCGCTCTATTGAGTCCATTGGTTATTTCAGTTGGAATGCTGATTGGTATCCCTCTAAACACAGGTGAGCCGCTGCATATCATGTAAAAAAATCATATTTCCCTATTTTCTAATTTATTTTGTCTTACAACCGCAGGACCTCCGCATATGATTCTCCATACACAGAGTTAACACATCATTGGTTAGAAACCACGTATAAAATTCCGGATTATCGGGAAAATAATGATCTCGTAAGCTTTAAACCAACTAATTACCGATCCTTCAGCAATCGACGTGATCTTCCGTGACGTGAAAGCGTCCGTGTTTTTCATTGTCGGAACATGTCTAATCGTCGTCTCATTTGTCCTCATCGCCCTTCCACTAGAATATCTCTTCAAGAAAATTTTCTTCAAGAAACCGGAAGACGATCCGGAGCTACAGAGTCAAAAGCTTCGGCGGTCGCCCAGCTCGAAGTCTAATTATGACAGTACTACGGTGACAAGTCAAACAGATAATTTAAATACATGAATAGCTTACAATTAGACATACTGTGAGTGGTACAATTAATATGATGATGACTATGAAAGGAACCATGAAATAGTTGAAACTTGTGAAATTCTCACCAAAGTGTTATATACATATATGTCTCGATCTCTGTTAGGGTCCTCTCTGCTACCTTATATTACGTAAACTACATATAAACCAAAGCCGCATGTCGACAAAAAAATCGTGGTTACACAAAGTACGCTGCTTGTTTAACTCTGGTTATTACAGTGTCACGCAACTTGAATAGTGCCATATTGTATAAAAAATAAGTTGTTTGTATCGTTTTTTTGTTATTTAACCGTTGACATGAGCTTCGTGCAATGAAAGCTAATTGCTGGCGGGTATGAAGGCCAAAAAAAACTTGGCATTGGCTCATTGTTTTTTTTCATCTGCTCATAAACAATTCACTTAACTAGGGTTCTTTGTTCATACTATTGATTAATATTGATCATGCCTTGTTTTCACATTGTGTTTATGTTTGTTTTGCTAACGACACTTCACGTTGCTAATAAAGTTTGTTGTTATGAAATGGTGTACATCGAGCATGATAGGTAAAACATTACTTTGAAAGTGGATTTTGTTTTGCAATTCATTTACCTGGTTGTCTTTTACAAAACAGCAGCTCACGCATTTATATACTCACAAGGAGCGCGCAGCGTTAAAATATCCTACCTGGAAATGAGCCTATTATGGGTAAATAAAGCATGGCAAAGGGTATTTGAATATATGTTCCGAAATCTCTATGGACTTCTGGAATTCAGAATATGAGCCCCGAAGTTATAGCGTTGTGGCAATTTTGTTGAAATTGGCGCCTTTTCTTGACAATTAAATCATCGGTATTGTGGTGTAGTGGATAGCTCTCCAGCTTGCGGTTATTGCGGCCAGGGTTCTATTCCCTTCAGCAACTTTTTTTTGCAGTTTTTTTTACATTATATTTCTATAGGGAAAGTGTATCCAACATGATTATTTTCGTTCAAAATCATTCAAAAGGGGCTGTCTTCACTGTCTGCATCTTCGTGCAAAATAATCATCTTTCTTTTTTTTGCCCATTTTCCACCAATAGCCTTGTCAATCGCATACAAACATTTAGAAAAATAGGTGAATATGAAATTTACTTTAACCGAACAGTGAGAAACATCCACTAAATCATAGACACGTATATGTTTAACTGAACAAAAGTTGCAGGTGTCTCTAAAGTGAACATTGCTCATGGCACCATCACAATGGCTATCGGTCTGTCTCATCTATCTCATGATGAATTCTGTTTGCCACATTTATCGAAGAGTTCCATTGCTGCTAGTGTTCGTATCAAATGTTGTTTCTCACTGTTCGGTTAAAGTAAATTTCATATTCACCTATTTTTCTAAATGTTTGTATGCGATTGACAAGGTTATTGGTGGAAAATGGGCAAAAAAAAAAGAAAGATGATTATTTTGCACGAAGATGCAGACAGTGAAGACAGCCCCTTTTGAATGATTTTGAACGAAAATAATCATGTTGGACACAATTTCCCTATAGAAATATAATAAGTTTAAAAAAAAATGAAACTGCAAAAAAAAGTTGCTGAAGGGAATAGAACCCTGGCCGCAATAACCGCAAGCTGGAGAGCTATCCACTACACCACAATACCGATGATTTAATTGTCAAGAAAAGGCGCCAATTGCAACAAAATTGCCACAACGCTATAACTTCGGGCTCATATTCTGAATTCCAGAAGTCCATAGAGATTTCGGAACATATATTCAAATACCCTTTGCCATGCTTTATTTACCCATAATAGGCTCATTTCCAGGTAGGATCTTTTAACGCTGCGCGCTCCCAGTATTTTCTCGGACTCACATTTCTAATGTTAAAAACCGCTTGGTATAACGGTACGTGCAGTTTGGTGTCGTTTTGTCATATCCAACGACTGAACTTTTTCCGCGATTTGAGTGCATATATCTTGTAGTCCAGATGCTATATGGGATGGACAGAGTTGGAATCTTGTCAGTTTGCAAGTCGGCCACTGTCGTAAACGTGCACATGTTTCAATGGCGCCTACATTTGTCGGCCACTTCGATCCATAGGACATCCGATCAGTCGCTTGTTTTGCGACATATGCATATACATATCGCTGGTTTTGTATGTATCTTGGTCAAGGTTCATTATTATTCTCGAGTTCTTCATTGCGCTCACATACCAAATGTGTTCAATATTGGTATCCATTCATTCAATCACCGTTGTTCAATGTATGTATAATACCGCGCGTGGTATGGTTTATTGAAATATGCTGCTCATGTCAGAATTTTCCTCCGCACTTATCCTACCTACATGCATATTGATCCATACATTCAGCGGTCGTTTTCATTACTCCTGCTGACTTTCCCAGCCATTTCCATGGAATACTATTCCTATTCGCATAATCTCATTTATATGGATTTATTAGGGTAGACCTTTTACTGTGTTTTCATTGATATATTTGTTCAGCTCAAATAAAAAAGACCATAAGAAATTGTGGGGTAAATACGAATTTTTGACCATATTTAACGAAACTATCAGAAGATCAACCAAAAAAAGCATGGGAAATACTAAACAAACAACTGAATAGTCTCACATTCAAATGAACACACAATATCGCACTTTCTGTCGGGATACATCGCTCCAAGAATCCTACTGTACGAGCAATAAGGTTCAACTCGGAGCGAGAGGCTAATAGTAGATCACAAAGAAGAGCATTAAGAAGAGACCTAAAGCAGTGGTGATAATTCGTAATGACTATGGAAAACGAGGCAATAATTACTAAGTTGTTAAGTGCAAATGTGGTCTAGTAAGGCGGAGACCAATTCAGTCGATTGGTTCACATATCACAGTGCTCCACATATTTGATCTGATATTCCTTACCAAATCAGAGAAACTATCTCGGTATTCTACACCATATGGACGATTCAGACTTAATCGGTAGGATACTTTTATAGTATTTCATTTTTTTACAAATTATAAGAAACGTGGGCTGAACTTGAAACTACCTGTGTCCAAATGTTTCAAATGCTAAACCAATTTGAGCTCTATTTTCGCCCAGAGCTAATTCCTCTTAATTAACCCGCGTCTTCGCACCCAAAATATGTGTTGTGAGTAATTGGTTGTTGCGTTCCTGCTTATGACAAGTGTGATCCTTTGCCATGCATTCAATTCATGTTTTTCCAAACAACATGTCGCAAATTACAGCTGACCTCAAATTTGAGGATCACAAACATTTTCGAAAAACGAATTAGCTTATTGGGATTAGTTGCGCTTTGGAACATCAAAACATGGGTTGAATGAAGGACATCTATGAGGCCAATTTAGAGGTTTAGATGCGCCGTTCAACACGTTTGTGTTTTGCAATGGAGGATAGATCACGGACTAAAACATAATATATAAACCATCGGAAGCTAACGGAATTTACGTATGTTGGTAATAGTATAATTCCGTTCTTCCACTTAATAGTGGGCTCCGAGGTGGAAGAAAAACAGTGGAATATGGATTGTGTACTGTGCACACAACGTTGTCAGTATTGTGAACGGTAGTTCACCATGCGAAATGGTAACTCAAGTGACTAATTGCTAAGCCATTAGTTGACCCGCTTTCTTATCTTGTCACTAAATTTGGTGCAATTTCTCGGAGAGCCATGCTAATTCTTGCGCACTCTTGTTCCCCGTGGGCCCGCCCCTTCTCAAATTCATAGCACTTGACTTTTTTCAGAAGCGGCCCGCCATATTTTGGACTGATACAATAAGATTTATTCTTTGACTTTACTTCCGTTAATCCGAAACGAGTATTTGATAAACTAATAAACGCATTAATGTTTATTTGCTAAAAACCGGAAACTACAATTATAGAGAGGATTTCCCTGAAGAGCCCATCTACTTACCAAACATATCCCTTTCTGAATTTCGATGGTCATTGCGAAAGGCGGTTTGCTTTCAATACTCGAGTCTCAGCTGCCTATTTTCTAATTCACTTATTATCTATCTATTGAATGTGTCTGGATGCGGTGTGTCCTCACCAGGAAACCACGCCCAGCAATCCACATCCAACGGTATTCAGGCCTAAGATTCTATATTTACGGACAACCATACAGTACCCCCCTACTACAGTACATAAGTCCTTTTCCATATTAGGGACACAAAACGAGCCAAGTCTGATCCAATCCTGCTCGGGGATATTATATTTTAATGAAAAAGGCTCGGTGTTAAAGCGAACTACAGTCTGTGCCTGTGATTAGGCGACGCATCACAGAAGCCGTATTGCGAAGTTACTGAGTGATCCTTATTGAATGTCAAGGCTGTTCAATCGACTGGTTATCGACTAACGATAGAAGCTGGCGTATTGATTAGTTTCCATTTCTTATTCTAACCTATGGGATCGACAGCCGCCTCGGCGACGTTCCATGCTTATGGACAGTTAATTCGGACACCCTCCATACATCCGCTCATTAGGGCACCGTCAATACATCCTTCTGTTTCCGATAAGAAAAGCAGGGAGAGGAATGAAGATGGAGGTGGGTGATTATCTAACATTTTTTGGGCAATTGCCATGCCATTGCAAGGTTTCTTAAAAAAAAATGCTGTACGCCGATGAGGACAGGTCTATAAAGGAAGGACTAAATTTTGTATTAGGATAAAGGTACGTTCCTGAATAAAAGGCGTATCCTTATAAATCGTAACGAGGTCTATAAAATATTCATATTTTGGATTTAGTTTTTGTTTACTATTGCTGTCACTTAATGTTGATCCCATGTCCTTTAGTCTTATCTGTCCTCAGATCGCTTGTTTTCTTATTTTGTCGTCCTTTTTATTTCCTTCCCCTTTAAAATCAACGATTTATTGTATGCTGTTGTAAGCACTAAGTAGTAGGAGCCAAAGTTTTTGTAAGCTTAAGAGATCAATAATATTACATGGAGACATGCAAAAAGTTAAGCTTTTATTTGATACTCTGGAAGTCTCTGTGTTAATTGCCGCAAAAAAACGCAGTTCGTAGGCATCCTAAATCTGAACCGTAACAAAAGTTGCAGAATTATTTAACAAAAAATTAGTTAAGTGTATTCCATGCCCTCTGTGAGACCCTGTTGTGTTTCAGTAGATTTCCGAACACTGCAAAACAAAACAAAAACCCGCATGATATAGTACCTTGACGGTGTTATGTTTATAACAGCAATTCAGAATTTATTACCACGAAAGCCATATCGCAAAAACACCTACGTGTATTGCGACCACCCACAATCACCTATTCCCATACAAATCGTCGACTTACGCGCACCTTTCATTTTAGATTGTGTTTACATACGTAGAGTACTTATGTACTGTAGGTCACTAATGTATTGTATTTTTTCTACAGACACTATGAAGTTTCACATAAACTTCATACTGGCCCCCAGCGCCTCAAAACCTTGTGCAATATTTTTATAGCGTTTTGTTGTGAGAGATTTTTAACATATGATACGTAACTAGTGTAGATCAGAAAAGCCCAAAAACAAGGAACAACCTTTTAGAAAAGCAATTCCAGCCTTGTTTCTCGTGAAGCTTGGCTGATGTACGCGATCTTTCTATGCGTTTTTGCTATCATTTAATAATACATGCTGTTCACTGCGAACCTTTTCAACTCATATGAAAGAAAGGCGGTGGAAAAACAAGCGCTCTTCATTCACTGCCAATTTCCTACGGTAATTCACATTCTTTGACACTTTTATGAGAATTTCTTACTAATGTTTTTTTAGCTAACGATTCTTGGGAGGCATGAAGGATAAGATATGTCGGTACTTTCAGCAATACAATCTCGCAGCAAGTATGATCCTCACTCATTATTGGTGCACACTGTATTATTTCGGTTTTACCAGTGACCATAACGGCATAATTCCATCCTTATCCTTTTTCCACTGCTTCTAGCTAAGTGTCTCCAAAGTGGGAAATCGCTGTCTTTGTTTCTCTCAATTCTGTGTGTGACACGTGTAATCGAATTCCTTTCTGCTTGTCTGACTGCTGCTTCACGCATCAAAAAGATGGCGAACTCAGCCACTTTTGGGGTAACAAAGACATTCTTCCAGAGATCTTAGAAGAGGCGAATTAGGAAGTTATATGCTTAAGAACACGTAACACACTCAGTGACTGGGATGTAAACTCATGGGGTCGAACCTAAGGGCAGGCTGTTGGTCTTACATGTAAAGAGTAGAAATGCATCTTGCTGAAAGCTGAGTATGTATTTCTGCCGCGATTATTGCATTGTTCAGAACATAGGACCAGCAGGTGGCGCATAATAGCTTCTTTGACGTGAATCATGTCCGTAAGGTAGCAAAACTGTCATTTCATATTCCGCTAGATATGAACCTGAGGCGCCTGAAAACATTTGGACTCATACAATCATTTGACGCAAAGAAGTGGGAAGAACCATCACGCGTGCAACCATGGGTGACAACACTATTTAAGGAACTCCTGTAGTTCCCCCCCCCCCCAACGAGCACTGTGGATTTGCGAGACCGAACTTAGTAAAGATTCTGAAAATACCCCTGGTATGACCCGAATAACTCACCTGTTGTAACATATTGCTTGGTTTCCAATCCTTAGTAGCCTGAGCTGCATAGTTCGCCTACCAGAAAATACATGTACCACCCTTAAATATGCGACTCATTGTCCAATGCTATCTATCAAATCCAGTCAATCCGTATCTTAATGTGGTGCAGTGATTTGCTAAATGAGTGTATAAATTGGGGATGTTTTGTTGGATGGTAAGAGGGAATTAATGTGTTGTCCTTCTCGACCGAAAGGGGCATCTCGGGCAACTAATGTCGGATCCCCGGGGACTGGTGACACCCGCAATCCACTGCGGGAGACAGAAGACAAGCACCACCACATATTCAATAACATCCAGTTATCAGTGCGAGGAGCCAGACAATTAAAAAAATACCACCGAGAAATGCTGTCGAAAGGCATGCATAAACCTGATTAGCGATAAGTACGTCAAACTGTAATCTGAAAATCTTAAAAGCCAGCTTCCTTGAATCCAAACAAGGGTTTCTCTTCTGTATCTGTTCGTTGTACAGAAAACACATGAAATGTTAACAAAGGAACTAACCCGGATGTAAATTTTGGACCACGCTTGCCACCAAGGCTGCCTGGTTCCTGTGACTTCCAATTTGTTAATGCAACGGACTACATAATATTTTGACATGTAAGCGTGAAGTGTTACGATCCGCCTAGAACATGAAACGGTCATATATTTGCAGCTTTATACCTTTGTTATTGCGGCCTCTTAGACACATACTCGTTTTCAACGCTTCAGCTCAGTTTTCTGTTTGTGGTCGGCTACTCGTTTGAGTTATATATTATAACCGTCACGTTTAAAAAGTGCTTTAAATATGAAGTAGTTAGTGTTTAGAAAGCGTTATTGGCATTCTTTCTAATTGGAAAGCCGCCAAGGGTGTGTGTTTCTGCTTGCCTTCTGAGCTCACGTCAAATCTCAGGACCCCCCTCAATTTTCCCATCAAATGCACTTTTTTTCGGTTCCAAATTCCCTCTTTTTTCCGGATTCCTCCTTCGCTAATCTAGAAAAAAAGAAAGATTCATAGCAAAGTATTGTTGTAGCCGGGGTCATTCCATGAGATTCGGATTTTAACCAAAAAGTGCACAACATGAAGCATTAACCCGGACCAAACTTTAATAATCCAGTCTATTGATCAGACATACCGAAAAGCACATAACCATAGGGGTACCCTAAGATGAACTTCACGAAAAAACTTCACGTTGGGATCTAACTACAGAAGAAAATTGAGTGAATACAATATTCTAGAGCAGCCTACATAACAACTATTTATAATAGTTTTACACGTCTTGGGGTCACGTCGCTCAATCATTTACAAAAAGTCCCCAATATGTCAAAAATCTAAAATTGGGCAGCGATTACGGGGAAATATTTGAGAGGATCCAGTCAAACACTGATTTCCTATGCAAGAGTAGTATCTGGCTGGGATTGCGTGCACATGTCAGTGCAAAGAGCGGTTTACATCTGAATGCACCAGACGAAGAACCGAAATACTTGCGAACCAAGAAATCAAAGGGATTAAGTCACATCAAAATACACCAGTGGTATATTACAAGATCTTTTACAAGCAAGTCTTGAAACTGTATTCCATAAAGCACCGCGGCAAAACCAAATGTGGAAATAATTACAATATAAAACAACGGGCGACGTGTCCAAAAGTAGAGAGTAACATAATTTGTGTTGCAATGGTTAAAGTTTTTCTGAGGTTTATAAAAAAAAACATACAAACAACAAGCACAAATATAATTACTTTGAGTGCATATTTTCTTCACATTCCAATTCGTGGAATATTTGTATGCATCGTATGCAAATGTAAATCGTAGGCAATTGGCTTCCCTCTCAGGTTCTTCTTTTGTGCCAAAATCCAAATCTTTTTTTTTCCGTTGCCTCGTTTTTGCATATTAAGAGTCGCCTTAGTCTGGAGGAACTTGATAGCTCTAGCCCATCTTCTACGGCACACAAAAGCGTGGGCCAAAAAATGCCAATTCGAAAATTCCTTGTGCAAATAATGCAAGTTCATTTACAAATATCGGTGGTTCGATTACGAGACATCCACTCCTAGCGTTCAGTTCTTGTGCCCTTTGATTTGTTTCTTGTTACTGACGTTAATTGGCTGTTTTACTTACCGATCGATTTGTGTTTCCAGCGTTTCGTGTATGACGTACATTTTCAGTAAGCCTTTATATCCGCCTGATCTAAAATTAAACTTTAGTGAATTACAATAGGTGGAGCATTGAAGACGGAATGTAACACCATTCAATGCGGGGAAGTTATTGTTGCCAAAAACAGTACCTATTTCGATCAAAGGCTCAGCGTATCCATTATTCGATCCTCAAATGAACACATCCACTGACAGCCTACTACATCTCCTCATGCAACGTAAGTGTTTAGTTCTTTGCGCCCAGGATACGAGGTGAATAATAATACTTACCATTCCTTGTGATTACTCAATGCACTAACAAACATCAAGCTGTGGTCTTGCCTAACACGCCTATTGTGTTAAAGACCACAGCTCAAGCTACGAACATTTGTTTAAAGTGTTTCACTGGTTTGTTAGACGACCAAATGCGTAGATGCAAAAATCGTATTCACGCAAGGTGGAAATTCCATCCCACCCTCGCATTATGCGCGGCGAATTCAGAAAACTGGCAAAGATACATGTATTGAGCACCTTCCAAATAGCTTCTGAATATCATTTGCTCCCATTTTTCGGCATGTCAGTATAAAAACTGCTATATTCTGCGATGAAAACTGCCACTTGACTGCGGGTATAGGATAGAATAGCTACCATATACTAATGATTCCACTTCACTGAATGGAAATTTGAATTAGTTTATCTCAAAAGTGGAAGATAATTTCTAAATAACTATGAATTTCTCACTGGCTCAATCGACAATCGGTGCGCGGGGCCGAGCTGAACTATTTTATATAACAAATGCTATCTTGCACAGTAGTCTTGTTGTGCCAGAACAGGCGAAGAGTGAGTTTCTTTCTTTTCTTTTTTTCTTAAAATATTTTTAAGGGATTTTCACGATGTTACCCACAATCAAAATTGGGCAGGTCGGATAAAAATAGGTAAGTAAAAATAGATTCGAATTTAGAAGCTAAAGTCCATTTCCTTCAAAAAAAGTTTAGTGGAAACGTTTATCCTATCATCCACGTGCTTATTACGTATAAGCCCCTCTCATTTTCCATTGCGACAAGTTTGCAACCCTAGTTGAATTCTCCTAAGAATTCTATTTCTTCTGCGAATAAGTGGATTGTGATCCGTTCGAATTGTGTCACGAAACTCCTAGTCTCATTTCCCTTCGCTTTCTCCGAATGATCAAAATCGTTCTGTTTGAAGCGTTCTATAGCCCTTTTTCTACGTTCGTTAATGTTAGGACTTCACTTCTTATGCTAACTTGATACATAATACATACTCTCTACTCTAGCACATGATTTATATTCTTTTTCATTATATGAAGAGTGTTGTCGTTACAGTGATATGTGTGGTGGAAAACTAAATTTCGCTTAAAATTGCTCGGAATATTGACACACTGCTAATTAAAGTGGACAGTGAATGTTTTTCACTGCTTGTTTTTATGATTGTTCCTTTGTGGGCCCTGGTTAAAGTCCCACTTCGGGCAGACCAAGGGTCCCACAAGTTGATAAATGGTCTAAGAAAGGCATGTCCGAAAGGATGTCACAATTCTTCCCTTGTTATCTCTTTTCAAGATTACCCGAAGAGGACAAAACATGCAAAATTCAGGGGATTCGCTTTTCAGTACTCTCCACTTGGTGGTGGATTTTGCTCAAATGTGGAGAAATTACTTCCGAATTGCCCTGAAATTTAGTGGGTTCGTACAACAACCATTACAGAACGACCTACTAAAAAGTTACAGATAAAGTGTCGGAAGATTTTCAGCGAAAACACCAAGCCAGATACTTGTTTGCTGTTTCCTACAGTAAAAAAATGCAAACTAGAGTAGTATCTGTTTTGTAGCAATATTCAAGGCACTGAATAAAGGGGCTAATTTCATGAACACGTTCATGAAATTCTGGAGTTCTGTTTTGAATGTTCCTCCACCTACGGTAGAAGCCTGCATACCTGATGCGTCCTTATAAGCACATAATGGTGTCGCATGTGGTGTGCCCCTTGGGAGGCACCAGGGTCAGAATATCTGTCAAAAGCCGCATACATTCTCATGAGCACTTCAAAAAGTGTCTCCGCTCTGCTTCTTTAGCTCTTCAGATAATAAAGCGAGAATTTGAGGTTATTGAGCATTTTTTGATATCTAGCCCTTTATGTTTTCATTTTCTCTAAGTTTTTACCCGTTTATTATTATGCATTATGTATGAAGGATGCTATGTTCTCTGAATGGGCCAAGCAGAATGCAAGCCTTCCGTTCAATCAGCAAACCACAGCTACATCCGCTGCTCTGCTACCTTTGGTAGCCTTTGGACCCCCCACTTTGAGACCTGACAACTTGAGGAGGGGTAAGTTTTTGTGAATTCAATATAAGATGTGGCTTGTATTTATAAGGCGATTGTTTCTTGATAGTACATAGTAGTAAACAAAAGCAATACGATAATGTGCAGTCGTTGTCCTCAGAGACGCAACTCTACCCGAATAGTAAAAAAAGTGTTTATCGTTTCATCTTTATCCAGCAATATATATTTAACAAGGTTCCTCTATCGTTTAAACATTCCTTAGAGTAATTAACAGTTTGTCACGTCTTAGTGTATGTAGAATAGTTTAAATTGAATTCGTACGACAGCCCTTTATGCCAAGTAATTTGTCAAAAGAAAAGTCTCGATCACTTCATTGTTGTTCCAAAAAAACGTATGAGTATAAACTTCGACCAGCTGTTCTTAGAGAACACTAAATTTTTTTGCGACAAAATCAGTTGAATTGAGCTCAATAAGAGAGTGAGAAAGAAGGTGAGAGAGTTAGAACATGCGTTCGCCCCCCTCCGGACACAAGATAAATTGATCTACAAATAAACACGTTCTAGACTTGTTTATTAAACCTTGTTTTGAATATGATTATCTACAAAACATGTTACCAAGAGAAACTCTGATTGAACATACGTTTGATCAGGCCTTAGGCTCTTGCTGAGAGTTTTTTAGTATTGTTATCACAGTCATCAGCATAAAGCACGTCACTGGCAAAGCTAATCATTCACTATATGCAACAAGTCGCCTTGTCATGAAAGGACCAAAACTGTCATTTACTTGAATATCTGACAGATGACACCTTTGTTTAGTAATCACTGTGATGCAAGCATTATCTGCGCCTCTTGATCCGACACACTCTCTCCGGGCACTATCTCCGCTGTAAAGGCGCCCCGGGGTTTTGTGTGTGGAGTGCTGGATCTCCTGGTTTTAGTATGGCTTGTCAACCGCTGCCACCCATCCCTCTCTTTCTCCCTTTACCTGTGTTAATTGTCGCCACACGACCGATCAGTGCACCGCAATTCACCCTAACAATTAGCACCTCGTCTATTAATTGACCAACATCAGCTATTACTTCTAGACTGGTCAACCACATTGTATTACATCTTAAACATACCTTGTAAATCAAACTCGTAGTATTGCTGATATTGTTGGTATTGTCAAGTGCAGCTCACGTGTTGATATACAAGTAATCCTTGAGTCTATTCTGGCATGCTTTCATCTGAGCATATACCACACCGTGGCAGCCGTTTGAAGTGACGACTTGGCCTAATCATAAGGCGCCATCGGGCCGTCGCTCTTTTTCCCCATTATTGACTTGAACATTTGCGGAAACTGTAAGTGCCTACAAATCAATCGATAATGGGTACGACAGCCGCTGCTTATTCATATAGGCGGTTAACATTAACCCATCATGGAGCGCTTCCTTTGATCAGAAGAAAGGAATCTTCAAGTTCACAGGAAAAGGCCAGACAGTCTATTCTCGGTGCACCTCCGATGCAGGATGCTCACATCCTACCGACGATATATATCCCACCGGCATACTACTTGAGAAGTCCTTCTAGGCCTCCATCTAGACCTCCCAGTAAACCTCCGTCCAGGACTGTTTCCCGACATAACACAGCAAGTAGACCAGAGAGTCTCTTTATTGGTGGGTTCTTTTTGATATACCCTTTTCGCGGCAAATTATTGTCTACAATTCAGGTAAGTCGGTAGCACCACTAACAATTTGTTGTATTTTTTTTGCACTGCTCTAGTTTTCAAACAAACATCTGATTCTTTTTATCAATATACAAGAATTAACATTATGCCACGCGTGTCAGCAACAGTCTTATGGTTAGGCACTTTTCCATTACGGGATTGAAACGCAAGACATGCATGTAGCTTTGATTTATGGTCGTCCGAACAATTTTTGGTCATTTCCTTTTCACATTATATGACCGTTAGCTTAAAGTAACCTCATGGTACATACGTTTCCGTGTCACATGTCGCACCACATTACATAACCTCTTCTCTCCTTGTAAATCGTTTGCAGCTGCCGCCCAGGCGACATTACTTTTTTAAAAATCCATTATTGTAAACGGCTCTCAAAAAAGACACTTTTGTCAAGATCCTCATAAAGCTTCAGCTTGGATTTATGGGATTGCATGTATGACAAGTGGGCTAAAGGATTCATCTCAAACACCTTGCTTGACTACCAGTTAAAATTACCAGTAAAAAATACGTAGCCCAAGAATACGTAGCAATGTTGTTCCCGTTACCAATTTAAGCGCTCTACAGGATCTGTCTTTTGCAAATAAGTCGACAGCAATTGATGATGAACTGGTAATAATTTACAGTTTTTTTTTGTCCCATCATATAAATCGCAAAGTGCCTGGCTACAGTTTTCGTCTGGCCCCAAGCTGTTTAGCAGATATTAAGCATGAGGACATTCACTCAGTTCACCCATCAATCAACACACCTCCCTCACCACTTACGAGAACACACATGAAAGAAAGTGACAGAGAGAATGAGATGTGAAAAACCATTCATATTTTCTTTGGAAAATCTAATCATCTATGAGAGCACATCGCGTTCTTCATTATTAAAAAAAACTAGTGGCAACATAAATTTAAGGAGCAAAAACCGGTGTAAGATGTTTTGCATAAGGCTGCGTAATGTGGTGCGTCTGGGATGTGTCGCTGCGATGTTTGGTCTGGTTGCGATCTGTTTCCAAACATGTCTAGAAACGTTTTTTCTAAATAATAAAAACAAGGTCGAAGAAGAAGAACTGCTGGTGTGTGCACATCCCACTTATGGTGCGGGCGGATGGCTGGATCATGTTTCACACTTCAGTTGAAAGATTGGGCTCTTCTAGTGTCCCTTCTTCGCTCATCCCCCGGTTTCCGCCAAGAATCTCGAATTCAATATCTGAACGGTGCCTATTCCATAATCCTCACTTGGCACACTTTATTAAACTACTACTTTGCGCACGCGGGCTAGCCAGAGACCCCAGTTTCTTCGATATTAAGAAGTGTTGCCCATTCCCTTTGCATAGACTGATTCTTATTGCAACCAAACTACGTCCTCTTGAGGGAGTCTGTTCTCAACGGATTCCTCAATAAAACACATTCTGTGTCGTTTCCCACCTCTTAATTCGATAACGTTGGTGTCGTAGGCAGGGACATTTAAGAGCTTTTCTATGGAAGGAATTCCTATTTTCAAAACACCTTACTAGAACTGCAATTATTTCATGTAGCCGCGATCTTGATACGGGGACCCCAATCCCAGGTCTTCTACCTAATTGCGCCACACTTTCTACACACGGCCAATTACGTATTCGGTTGCCCATTACGTGTCATTTACATATTATACCTGCGAAAAGTGTGCGCCACACCTTGTGCGCTGCTCCCATTATTACGTACTCGACTACACACGTGTTTAGTATTCGTTCACCGATTCTCACCCAAACAATTCTATGAAATGACCAGTGGCCTATACGAGTGAACAAGTGTTCTATAGATAGTTCTTATTTAAAGTTGTCATGAATCGGACCACTTAATAAGGACATCAAATTCTGAAACACACTTGATTAGTCCTGGGTCCCTGTAGTCCATAGGCAATCTTAACACTTGTATATTAACTGATGGGTCCAGCCGGCTTTGGCCGCTTATTCCAACAGCAATATGTGAGACCAAAACATCAGCAATTATCAGTCACTGATGCGCAATTCGATAGCACAATACCTATTGAATCACATACACCGAGCTATTATACCCCGAGACCCATTCGACGAGGTAGGTGATGAAACCCGTGCAAACTATTAATTGCGGTTTCCTAGAGTTATTTTACCAGTTTTATGGTGTATAGAATGTTCATAAGGAAACAAGTAAAAGCACAATGATAATATGTTGCTCACAATCAGCACGACGCCCCATTGTTGGTATAAAATTGCGAACTACATTAGACTTAGCACCCTTGTTGCTTCTTTATTTACCTCACTAACTTAATTTGTTGCTCTTGTTACAGAAAATATCGGTCGCGTAAAATGGGACGAATTGAGGCAAGGAGAAGAGGTGATCGAGGAATCACTCCCACCACGGGAACCTTTGTGGAAGAGGCTATTGAAGGTTGGATAATTTGCAATTTACAATAGCGCTTCATTCAATTTTCTATTAATAATACCTTGTTTTCATCATTGAAAAATGAGCGTTAGTGTTGTTTATTTAAATCAAGCCAAAGAAGTTCATCATGCTTATGGTCACATTTATTACCCCACCACTGGATTATTTAATGTTCAGCTTCTGAAAATCCTCCTACCTCATGTCGGTCTCAATCTACTTTTGTTATCATACATTGCACTGGGTGCAATAATATTTATTTGGTTGGAAGCCGACCACGAATTGGAGAATAGAAGGGAGAAATTGGAGGTGAGAGAAAACTTTTTAAGCGGTATTTAAGAATATTTTTGAGCGAAAATTTAATATTGCGATAAACAATTATATCTAGAAACTTGTATATAGTTCGCCAGAAACATTTTTTTAAACTACATTAGTTTACATGTGTTGTCTAGTGAATGAAAATCACCCTCTAACTAAAACTGTGATTGATATCTTATTTTGATTATAAAAAAGCAAGCTGATGTAGGCGTTTAGTTTAAAACTGCAAAATATCTGCACGAAGTGCAGATATTGCTAAATTAGCCCTGATTTTGTCTCTCCTTGTCTTTATTTTCTTTACTATTTTATCATTTTTTCTTAATAATAAATAAAAATAAACAAATACATGTGTTTAGAAAAAGAGTAAATTAGAAATTGAAAAATATATTTCGAAAATAATTCCGCAAAATATCTGCACGAAGTGGGATTCGAACCCACGCATGGATTACCATACCAGAAAACCCGAACCCACGGAACTCGTGGAAAGATGTCGCTTGAGTCTGGCGCCTTAGACCACTCGGCCATCCGTGCACATCATTGCAAACAAAAGCGCGCTATACGAGCGGCTGGTTATTAGTCATTACTCTTTGCAGAACATTCATCGGGTCTACAGGCAAATTTACAGAGAAGCCGCTTTAATGTGCAAGCAGAACGTATCAGTTGTAAGTTCAAGTTACATTTTTGTTTAAGTTTTACTGGCATATCATATGTACCTCTAGTCTCTCGTTAGTTAGACTGAAATATGAGGCTTCTTAACGAATTGTATAAGTTATGTGAAATTTGGTCTGCTTCAGGTAGAAGCTCGGTTACGGCCTTTACTCTTCAATTTATCTAATGCTCACGAATACGACGAAAAATTCACAAAAGACGGGCAATTATGGACAAACCAATTAGGCGAAATGACCACACGGTAATGATTCGCGTTAGTGAAAATTCATATGTAACTTACACAGCGAAAATAATTTCGGTACAGGTTTTAGTTCATTTCATCTTGTTGTTTTTTTCTGATGCAACTATTACTGCGCTAGTAACATCATTTCGTATTACGTCTTTATTTTCCATGTTGATCGTTCCACAAACTGGCTTAAATAACGTAATCGGTCCATGCCTCATCCTGTTGTATGGCTTATTAAACTTTTTTTTAAAGAGTTCCCGAGGTTGGCCTGACGCAATTTTTTTAACTTTGTCAAAGATGTGTGATCAATATACCAATATTTGTAATAACTCTGCTTTTCTAATTCAGATGGTCATTCGACGCAGCGGTGCTATACGCGTTAACGGTAATTACGTCGACAGGATACGATCACGTAACACCGTCCACGGATCCGGGGCGAATATTTACGGTTCAGTATTTAGTTTCTTTTTTTCAGCCCTTCTTTTTTGTGCCCTAAGTGAATTATTTCTAGTATAGTTTAATCGTGGCTAAATGATGCTTACTTAGAGAATTTTGCCTGCATTTCAATTGAAAGCGGGGACAGAAAACTTTATTTATTTATATTTTCAATAGGAACGTTTCAGGTATTTTTCGGACTGCTCGGCATACCGTTAATGTTTATCACTGCTGCGGATATTGGAAAATTTCTCTCGGAAATTGTGATACGGTACGTAAAGTACGGTAAACTAACAGTAAACATCGAGATTTCGGCAAATACGAGATTCAGTCATTTTGATTTTATGCGTTGTATCTATTCTTAATATAGCTTGAATGATTTTTTGAGATAGAAAGTGATATATGCATAAATTGGTGGCTTTCCTTCTAATGTCAAGAATACGTTTCGTCAAGATGTTGACTTCAGATCGTACGCTAAGATGCTTCAACTATGGCAATGGGTTGCGTCGGTCATCGAAGCAATTAGAGATCACTTGTTTGCTTCTGATGTTGATTCGATAGATTCAGTGTAAGTTTTCACTTATAATTTTTAAAACCCCCTTTTACGATCATTGCAGAAATGGGGTGTCATATTCTTTCACGATGTTTCGGCCCCAAGTATGATATCTCTACATATTTTCTTATTTTGCTTGATCGCCATCTTTCACTTTCTCCCTTATATTTATTTCTGTTTTTAATGACTCGGCGAACACCTTACAAATACCATATAGTGTGTACGTTAAAAATACCTTGTGTTTGAAAGAAAACATTTAAGACAACTGAAGAAAAATCGTCGGAGGAGAACGACCGATGAGGAGGAAAACTCTGAAGATGATGATGAAAGGTAGGGAACTCTTCTACCGTACATTCTTGTTTCTCTGAATATATCAGGGAGACATTTCTTTTGTAGAGCATCATTTGAATTATCTCCAAAGAGTAGTTTATAGATTGCAACTGCCAATCGCTTCCTACTTCGGCTTAATTATCGGATATTGTTGCATAGGCAGCTTTTTATTCAACACATTCGAGCACGGACCAATATGGTGGGTGTTTTTTTAATCATTGTTATAATCGTTGTCTAGCGTAACAAATAATTTTCACGATCTTCGCAAATTTCTGAACATTTCAACGTGTCATTTGTCACATTCGAACAGAACACTGTTTTAGGTCATTCATTCACGGATTATTTTTCTCATTTAATACGATAACAACGATCGGTCTGGGAAATATCTACGTGAAAAGCCACATGTATTTAGCGGTAAGCTATTTGTTTTCATATGTAGTCCTTTGCAACTCGGAAACGTAAAAGTAAGATGAAACTGTACAGTTACCTGCATAAAAGCACGACCGTTATTTTTGCAGCTAGTTGTTGGATATGTCATTATTGGACTTGCTGTCATCACTGCCTCGTTGGATTTGTGTTCTTCAACATTGAAGAGGACATTCACAAAACTCCACTACTTCGGAAGGTGAACGTTTGTGCCAAATGATTATGTTCCCCGTTTAGAGTGAATTTATTGGAATGACTTGTTATCATTTCTCGTTGACACTCTTCGTAAATAATATTTTGTAGAAAGATCCGAGGTGCTCGCGGAAGGTTCGCCAATATGTCGGATGACATTCGGGAAGCTATGCGAATTATTGCCGCCCTCAAGAAGACAAGGTACCTTTATTCCGCCATTTCATTTATTTTTATGCAATCGATGAGTACATCCCTTAATGTCGCCCCCCTCTCTCTACCGGGAAGCGAAATTCGTCAGTCAACTTTCAAGATTCAGCTGTTATCGAAACAAGCTATAGCCTTTATTACAAAGAAATTGAAAAAGATAGAAAAAAAACATATCGCAGGAAGCTAAATAACTGTAAGCAAAAAAAACGGTCCACACGACTACAGAGCATTTTTAAACACTTTTTGTACTTTTGTGATCATTCACGTGGATTTTTTTTTGAAAGGCGTTGAAGTGGTTTATGGTGCATCCTGTTTCTTATTTTCTGTGCGACCCAGATGTTTCGACTTAATAAAATTATCGCGTCGTTATGATTTTAATGATCGCTGGTTTCCAATTAGTTTAATTCTGAGCAAATTGCGAGAGTGAATGAATGGAAGGACAAGGAAAGCCAATATACTTGTTGATGGAATTTTATTTAGGGACTGTTCGAAATCCTTTTTTGTTTACAGAATATATTTAAAAACACAGAGACACGGAACCCATATGTATTTTTTGTCATATGTCTGTGTTAAGTTTCATGGTTCAATACACTTCAAGCAGTTGCAAGCAGCATATTTTCAGGCCTTCGAAGGAGCGCATCACATTAGAAGACCTACGGAGGTTCCTCGAGGTCCAGGAGCATCTGCTCCGTAATCCCTATGTGCCTCATAATGTGCATATCTTCCGGTGGATCGAGGACGCTGTAGGTGGACAGGGGGGCATGCCCGACCCCACAAAGGAAGTACGCACGCACCTCTAACATTTTTGTTTTTCTTTCTTTTCCACGTTTGGGAGGTAGAGAAATTACTATTTTGTTGTTTTGGTTGAGGTGTTCATCTGCTAAATGAGAACATATTTGTTTCAATAGTATTCACTTCTTCGGGTAATAAGTAACAACATCAATTATTTATTTTAGAATTCTATTATCAGGTGCTTCTTTAGTTCCTGCTTTTTTCACCCATTAGGTTGATTGCCAAATGACTGGGATACAGTAAGAGACAGGACTTTCTTTCAACTTTTCTGTGCTTCAGCAAAATTTTAGTTGCATTTTTCTAATCACTTTGTATTAGCTCTGTTATTTTATTGATGTGTTCTAATTGTGTTCGGGTGCAGGGTAACACGTGTGAAGTGATAAAATCTAATTTGTCTCAAAGTTGTATCAATTATATTTTATTTGTCATTTTCAGTATGCACAGTACATGGATGATCTCTCAATGAATGGCCGATCTCCAATCAGTCCCCTATCGCATAAAATGTCCACGTCGGATCCAATGCTCTTCTTCTAAGAAATCGATTCCCCGAAGAGATTTATCGATTGACGATAAATTGATTAAATCACTGCATTCCACTTAAAGGTTCATTTGTGAACGTGTCATCTGCGATATTATTTTTCATTTGGATATCCTGTGAATCTGTTTTTGTTTGCGTGTATGACATTTTTGACGTTCTTGATAATTTGCACTAAAATTATTGAACCAAACAGGCGTACCGATAGACAGCCATTTCAAACTGCTACTGGGTTAGATGTTTGTTCCCAGCTGTGTACCGTATGTATTTGTTGAATTCAGGGCTGTATGCCTTTCAGTCTTTACTATGCCTCTTCGTGCTTGTTACCTATTTCCATTTCCACCTAGTTACTTTCACTGTTTAAAAAGATAGAGTATGATTTTCTGTGATGTATTGTTCTCTTGGGGTCTGTCTTCGAAAAAACTTTCTGGAATTATTGTGAACAAAAGAAACGAACAAAACAAAATAGATTAGAACTGAAGTTCCGGGAAGCTCTCAGCACCGCTGGCCATAATGCCTTTCGCAGCCAACTACATTCCAAAGGGTTTTTTCAAGCGAGTTTCAAATTTTCCAACCCTTTCTATATTTCCTTTTACTCTACTCTTATTTTTTTCGTTCAGTTTTGCTAGAATATTGAAATAATAATTGAAAGTATGACCACGAGGGGGTTACACACACACACCAAGTGAAGAAAAAAACATTTACTACGAAAAACAAACACAGAAAATTTTCACTGCATGTAAATCTGACTGTAAATCTGTTCCTTAGTGAACCCGGCTAATCTCATTTAAGAGAGAGGTCAATTTAACCACAGCTCTTCAGTCGATAGGTGTTTTATCATAGAGGTTACTGTAGCGGTTAAAATTAATGTTTCGATTTGACCATAGATTAAGTTGAAAGACAGTGCTGGGTTATTCTTTCACTGCACTTACTTTAACAGCAGCTCAGACAAACATATAGAAAAACACCAAACACCTGACACTAGTAAAACACCTGTATGAATTCCAAGTTCTCATTGAATAATTCCACAACCAAATGGACTAAAGTTAAATAGTAAAAGTGAGGAGAAAAAATAGTAAGATTAATTGCCAGCGAATGTCGTTCAGGCCTGCGGAACGCTCCATGGGCCCGATCAGCGTGGGACACACTATTGTTTTAAAAATTATGAACGGCATATCCTAATATATTCTATCACAGTTGAAAAGAGTAGACGGGTGAGCAATAGCCGTCGTAGAGTTCTCCAATATTATTGCACACAAGAAGTTACATGGGGTTGTCTCGGTTTGTGGAAATTGCTGATTATGACGGACGGAGGATTTATTTGAAAGCAGCGTTCAAATCTGAAAAAAGCAAATTGTGGCTCGACAAAACAGATTTATAGTAGAAGATAAGTTAATAGAAAACAGAAAACAAACTAACCAACTGGTCGATGTAGTTTTGGTTTGTGAAGTCCCGCAGGCGGGATGGCTGAGCGCGCAGGCAGCTCTGGAGGGGGAGAGCGACCCGAGTTCGATCCTCCCGATGACAGGTACAGAGCGCCACCCTCATTACGGACGCTAAAAAACGTTTAGTAAAGTATGAAACAAAAATGTGAGCATAAGCACGGGAAAACAAACACTGCCCAACCTAAAACTTGGTGCTCCATATCCGAGAAGGGGTAAATCCGCAGTTGGGGCGAATGGTTGCCGTCCTTGGGATCTGGACCTCACTCTTCTATGATGTTGACTTCCCTCCTTTAGACTACTCTTCCTCCTATCGCTATCGCTCGGAGAAGGTTCTCGGACTCTCTCAGAACGGCGCGACCGAGCACCTTAACAAAAACAGTTAGTTTTCGAAGGACTATGAATCATTGATTAGTCGAAAACTGTTATAATAAACATGCCAAGGCACCGAATTAAAACTATTGAAAACCCGTGACTATTGATATTACCGTACATACAGCGACATGCAGGTTAGTGTAAAACATACGGTGCAACAATAACAAGTTGTAAAAGATGGCCTAGGAAGGTTTTCGTAAGTGTTGTGATGTGTAAAAACACAAAAAAAAAACAATGAACGTAAAGTGGAGAATAAAGATCTTATTATTAAGTGACGTCACAGCGACTCAGACCGGTCTATGTTCTGTTATGACATGAACCCGTATAAATCTGCGAGTTACCATTAAGCGAAATACGGAAAATGACAATTAGTGAGATATTGTTAAAATAAGGGGTTATTGATTGCAAAACATGGTCATTTAGCGCATGCATTATACAGACCTCCAGACGCAAGTGAAGAGCCCAAAGAACAGATACTCAGATCCGACTGTCGAAATCGGTCACGGCGATGGCCTGCTTTCATAAGTACTGAGCAAAAACCCACACATAATGAACACAAAACCCACCCACAACAAAGCACACAAAATCATAAGTAATCACACATGTACCACACAACCAGAAGTACGAAAAACAAAGAAACCCCACTAAACGACTACACAATTTGACGTTAGAGGTCAATAGTTGACAGACTTGAGAGGTAACATGCCACACACAGAACGAACCCGGAAACCCATATTATTGAAGAAACAACAATCGCATAATCGAAGTACTCACCTCTCTTAAGTTGTGGATAGAATTCCATTCCCATCGAGGGCGATTCAGGAGATGTGGTCCTATTCCTTGAGGGCAGAAGTGGAGGCTCATCCCATAACGGCTCATATGCTACTCCGAGATGAGCAGCCGCTCTCGAACCTGCGCCACGTGAACCGGCTCCCGAACGGGATGTCGCTCCTTCGCGATCACTGGGCAGCGAGAGTGGAGGCAAGAGATCGCTAACCATCTGAAATAATCAAATCCAAATTTGGGGCATCTGAAGTAGAATTAGAAAACGAATTAATGATGAGCATAACACTCCAAGAACCATGCACCCGTCTGTAAGTTAACACACAATTGGTTGACTAAGAGCCTGCGAGTCGAGCATCTTTTTGTGTTCCAATGAGAGGTTGAAGTGTTTGGTCTCCAATCTCAGGTAGTCATTGCGGAGTTTCTTCAATTCGCCGTCGGTCTCCTTGAGTTTGTCCTCCTAAAGCATGATGCTGTTCCGAAAGTTTGATTTGAAAAGGACTAGATTATTTTTAGGTAGCATAAAATTTTCATACCTTCTTTCTCTTCTCATCATCCACTGTCCTCATATCCGTCTGCAGCTGTGCCACTTGATCCCTGAGACGATCACAGGTTGCTTCAGTCTCCTTAATCTTTGTATTTCCATCCTTGAACATCGACAGTAGATCATCGTAGCGATCAGTCGCCCTCTTGCGCTCATGTTCCCGGTCGTCCAGATCTGCAATCAAGTGTATCTATTTATGGGTAGTCATTTTGTTTGGGGGCGTGCAAACATGCTAAACTGTATATGCAAAACTATAAATTACAAATGCAAAACTATGAAGGCGCTGAAAAAATGGCTAAACGTAGTCTCGGCCAAAGGCAAACCTCTCTGTTTCAGTTTCAACTCGTCCTCCAGCCTTGAAAGCTTCTCTTCCACAGTCTTCTTAAGTGTCTGCTCTTTCTCGAGATCATGCCTGAAAGGACACTGTCATGTTTTTGATGACAAAGACAATATCGTACTGCATTTACTAATAACATAGCCCTCATAAATCTTGCATGACTACTTACTTGCACTCCTTTAGCTGCGATTCCAGACTCTTAATCTGTGCGCGCAGTTTAGCCGATTCGAGGATATCCACAGTCGACTGAGCAGTGTGAGGCTTTTCAGCAACGGGTGCCTAAAAAAGTAAACATACATTGTTCAACTTACTGGAACAATCGTAATATAAACGGGATGATACTTCGTTCCATGTGCATGTAATGTTGTATACGAGTATGTGTGAATAGAGTCTCCCTTATCATTAGGAGAAGAACAATACCTGCTGAGGAGCAGTCTTAGCAGAAGTGTCAGCTCCTTCGTCTACAGTCGGCCAGTCCTCATCCATATCCGACCAACCGTTAGATCCGCCGCCACTCTCTGAAGCTGCATGAATAAACATTTTATTAATTCAACTATTGAATTATTGTATGCAGTAAACAAAATGAGGGAGAAAAAGTAGAGAATGGCCAATTAGAACGCATGACGAAATGCCGCTTACCAACGCTTTCTGTGGTCGCATCCTTGGACTCTTTAACAACAACGGGTGCTTCAGATTTCAGTCGTTCATAATCAGCTACAAGTTCGGCCATTTCATTGAGCTCATGTTCCACCTAAAATGTTTTTTTTTCTACTTAACTATACATACCTTATATACCGGAAACAGAATGCTTCATAGTGCTAGTATCCCAATTTAGGTATTTGATTGTTCTTACTCTGTTCTTCTCGGACGTGACCTGCTTGAGTTCTTCGCGCAGATTCTCTACTTCCTGTCTTCGGTCTTCAAGAGCATCCTCCGTCTTCTTCGCCTCCGTAGAGAGGTCATTTCGTTCACGACGGAGACCTGAATCTCAATTATAGAATGTAGATTTTGAAGAAGTATTATACACTAAATAATACAAAAAATATCTCAATAAAACCCGAACGGAACAATTAACGCACTAGATAGTTCGGCTTCCATATGTTCACTGGTTCCCTTGTATTTGGTCACCTCGGCCTGATATCTGTCGTGAGCCTCTCTTAGTTCAGCACAACGTCGCTCGGACTCATTGACAGTCCCGCGTAGGGTAGCAATGTTCTGACGCTCCTGAAATGTTGAAACTAAGTAAAAAGTAATAACGTAATAAGTCAACGTAATAAGGAATTTATAAGGTAGAGATCAGCAAAAATTACCAGATGCAGTTGTGCCTCCAAATCTCTCTTCTCCGACTGCTCCTTTTGTATATCGGTTTCAGAGAGGTGGAGCCTGAAATATAGCAAGATATAGTGATCTTTATTTATTTATGACGTTTAAATATTTCCAGCAATAATCTAAACGTGGAACATAAGGAAATGGAAAACACAAAAAAAAACATGGAACATGATCATCGAAAACCCCGCTCATGATCCGTGTTTTTTTTCGAACACAATCGACGGTATTATTTTTCAGACTTTAGTAAAAAACCCGTGTTTTTTTTGGTGCAGACTCCAAATAAGCATGGGAATTGGTCGAAAAAACACGGATCGTCAGCGACCGGTGTTTTTTGGAGCATGTACGGGATTTTGGTTTTTTTTTTCACAAAACCCGTGTTTTTTTTTCCTTTTCCGTTTTCCTATATGTAGATCCGAACCTGTCCTGAGCCTGCTTCAATTGATGTTGCAGGGTTTGAACCTGCACTTGAAGATTTTGCATGTGCTGAAGGTCCTGAGCGTTTCTTTGCGAAAGGCCGGACTGAGATTCAGATTCCTTCGCCTAAAGATACTATTATATACAATGGTTAAAACAAGATTATGTTTGCGAAAAAATGAGATGTCGTTTATAAGAAGCGTCATTTCATTAGCAGGCAACGACTAACCTTCAGTTGGTTCTCCAATGCTATGCATTTTGTAGACAAATCGTATGCCGCCTTGGATTCAATTCGGTCATCTCCGTCAGAAAGAATATAAGAAATGATGTACATGAGGAGAGCCGTGCAAACAAACAGCAGATTAAGGACGATTCCCATTCCTGAATATTAGAAAATAAAGTGATATTTGTATCGTGTATCCCATTAACGACATGCCTGGGGGTTGCCAATCCTCCACATGAGATAACACACTACAGAGTCAATGACGAAAAGCAGTGAAATATTTGCTTATAATCCGTGAAAAACTTCTAGGATTCATTTTACAAATAAGTAAACTCACCAGCATCGTTCAATCCCTCCGTGCCTGGAATGACGCTTCTGGCTAGATTCACCATCGTCAACACCATACTCTTGAAAAGACCGTCTCCGATGGGCGGGTCAATTTGGGACATATTCATTTTGTCGAACGGATCCACAGTTGACGCTTCATTCTGCCCTGCTTCAGGATATGGCGGCACATCAGTCGGGATGATCTAAAATGGGAAATTTAGGAATTAAACTGACGCAAACTTAAGAAATATAGAAAATAATAAATATTGTACCTTATCATGCTGAATCGGATCCATCGGAGGAACATCGGTATCGGGTGACTCAACAGGAGCTAGTGGGCTGGCGACGGGCTCCTGTGTATCCACGGGAGGAAGGGTCGGGCTCTCCGGAACATTAGTTTGCGTGACGATAGTATCCAGTGGCATCTCAACGCCTTCTACTGCCGGTTTGGCCGCCTCAATATTGCGGCAGTCGTCATTATCACAGACACCCTAAAAGTCTATTGTCAGTATGGATAACATCAAACGGAGAAACCAGCATTCCGGACGGGTGACAATACACGAGTACACAGAGACACATACCTGGGGTGCTTCAGATGGTGTTGGGATACTATGTGCCTCTGTGAGTGGAAGGTTGAGGTCCGGAAAGTTGACAGGAGATGGAGTGGTGGTCGCCTCAAAAGAAAGTGGAGGAAGGGTCACCTCAGCTTCTGGCGCAGGCGGTTGTGGGGCTTCTATCACTGGGACGGCGGGCGTCGGGGTCGTGACCGGTTCTTGGGGGATCTCGTTTGGCTGCGCGTTTCCAACCAGCTCAGGAACCGCAGTTTCCACTGGTTGAGGTGCTTCATTAGCAATATCAAGAACAGGGACAGGTTGCACTGGCTCCTAAAAGAGACGGCTGTTTGTGTACAAACTGAAGCAGACCGAATAACACGAATGACCTCAAATTGTAACCCTCATTACCTGTGGGGGCGACGCTTGCTGATGTTCGGCTTGGCCGACAGTCACCAAAGGATCATCTGTGGTGGGAACAATTGGCTGCGCCTCAGGAACGGCTTGTTGAGGTACGACGGACTCGGGTGCATGAACATTTTGGGTAGGTTCCGCTCCCTAAATAAACATAATAATGAACTCACGACAGAGGAGAAAATAACTAAGCCAACACTACATACAGAGATGATAATAATTCATAGAAATCATCAAGTTCACAGGTCATATTAAGTCATACCTGAGCTGTGGGAGCGTTGACATCCTGAGCAACGTTAACGACAGTTTCTGGAGTTGCCGCTTGCTCCGCCGCCTAAATATTTATTATGCTTAGATAATGGCTTTACTCTCTCTCAAAAAAAACCAGAAAACACATACACACCCAGATGCACAGTTAGATACGAACGAGACCCCGAAAATCACCTCTTTGCTGTTTATCGAATAACTCAAATGAGCAAGCAAAACAAAAAAAAACGGTTACGCGAAAAGAAAGGAAACAACAGAACTCAAATAAGGAACAATACGGCTGAACAATATGTAGATAAGTAGCATGCACAGCACACAATTAAGGATTCAACTCAGAGACGCCAAAAAATGTTTTCATCGAGATCAAAGAAAAACACCGTTGGTTGACATAGACACAGGCATCACACCCGCTACCTTTGGTGGTAGAGTAGGCGGCCTTTGGGTTGCGAGAAGGTTGGCAAGATCTGGGGTAGGGTTTGGAGGTTCTCGTTGAGTATTTTCAGGATTTTCATGATGAACTTCTTGACCAATAGGAGCCTTGTGCGTTTCAACATGTGGAGGGGCATCGTTATTATTGGGCGAAGCGGGAAGACTAGGCTCCTGTACTGATGTCACATTTGAAGGTATGGATACGCCTCCTGCTGTTTCAGCGGCTTGACTTGGTGAGCTGCTTGTTGTGCCAGATGATAAAGTTGCATCAGTCATTGTCGTTTCCATGGAAGGAGGTAGTTCCTGCGCACCGTTCGAGGCAGGCGCAGGCTGGGATTCTAAGGATTTACCATCAGTAGGTTGTGGTGTGGGTGCCGTGTGTGGTTCCACCACGCTATCGTTTATGACAAAAGGATCTGGTTGTCCTTGAGATTGAGACGGCTTAGTCACAGGTTTTTCCGTCTCTGCTTCGTTAACATGGGAAGCAACGGGTTCAGTGGGTACAAGAGAGGCTTGACTAGGAGGTGTTGTTACAGATTGAGCAATGTTTGGGGAGTTTTGTTGGAAGCCTTGGCTGATCGGTTGTTGCTGTAGAGTTTCTTCTTGATGTTTCGTTAACTCCGACTGGACTGTCTGCGGTTCTTGTTTTGACTGAACTGATTCCAATTTCTGTGTGTTGGGCGAATCCGCTCCGCTTGGCGTTGGCGCCTCCCGAGTTGGTAAAGTAGGTACCGTCTGAGGCTCTAGTGAAGGTTTTTCCACAATAGGAGCGTCGGATGCGACATTGGGTTGTTGTTGCTGAGGTGGTGTAATAGGCTGCACATTCTTATTCTTTTGTACAATAGCAGCCTAAAGCAAGAATAAAGCAGCACGATTTATCAAACAAGCTCTAAATTCAAAAATCTCGAGTCAACCGTAGAACTATGTATGAATATGTATGTATGTATGTATGAATACATGGGAATAAAAAAATAAAGTGCGACATTTGTTAGGGAAAGAATTGCAAAAATAATTCAGGAGGAGGAATTGGATGAAACTACGTAAGCTCATAACAAACTCAGATTAGAGAAGCTGCAAATAATAAGCTAATAAATAACTCACCTTGCGTTGTTGTTCTTGCATCCGAAGGTCGCTTTCCACCAGTTCCCTGATATTTGGATCCTCTTCATCGATGGAATTTCCCTAAAACAATTAAGCTATGAATCTAACAAATTGAAATACTGATACGTTTGGCAAACTGAAAACTCCTACCTCAAGTTGAACAGGTGGAGCTTTTGCCATAGGGGGCGCAGCTCGGGGAGCTTCTGTCGGAGTCGGTGGCTGGGTCTGAAATAGAGGCTGTGAATAATTTTCGGGAGTATTAAACCTATTTCTTAATTCACATCATCATAAGCTAAACATTAAACTACTATGATCTGAAGATTTGTCACGACATGATTTACACATAAAACGCGCAAAGATGCACCTGTTGCTGGGCAACTGGAGGTGGCGTTGTCACTGGAGGTTCACGTGTATGTGCTGCAGCTTCGGCTCCCTTCAAACAAAAAATAAAATAAGTGTGTTCCTAGTTTCACAAGATACTCTGGCATAATGAAAGAGCTAATCCGGCATAGTGACAGAATTCGTTTTCACATTCCAAAATAAAGAACAATTAATAGATACTTACGTGCGAGTGTCCGTGACCGGCTTCGTGTGAATGTTCATGACCCTCCGGTCCCTGAATAAGTCAAACATTCAATAAACAGTCAAATCAAAAACCCCTTGATGTAGATCCTAGTCGGAACGTAATTACGCTTAGTTTTATACAATTCGACTAGTTTCTATAGCAAAATGACGGACGTCGCCTTATAAACAATAACATATTACTTCATTGCTCAAGGAAAGAAGACATTGCGTTGTTGCAATACATCCGAACAGAGCAAAAATAAAAATAAAAATAAACAAACTGACGTGGGAGTGCCCGTGACCCGCTTCATGTGAGTGGCCATGTGAATGGCCGTGTGAATGGGAATGTCCGTGTCCTTTCTGTTCTGGCTCGGGAATTGGCTTTGGAACAGGAGGCTCTAGCCCATTCAGCCGCGCGTACGCGGCAGCTTGCGCGTTGTATACACGCACAAGGTCTTGGTTGGCAGGCGAAACACCTAAACTAGAGAAAGTATCTACTACCAAAAACGGCTGTGTCAGTGCAGAAATGTCTCGAAAAGGTGAACAATAAATATCACGAGCACTATTGTATTAAAGTTTACCTAGTACTTGTTTCTCGCCCTCAGCCCGTTCCTGGCTAACAATCTTCAGCTCGCGCCCGCTGTCAATTGAATGTTCCAGGAAGTCGACGTACGGTTTCAAATCCAAGAAACCCATGTAGATCAGACCGGAGAATGTCTCCGTCTATAATAAAGAAAATATGTACAAATATCTGAAAGCAGATCGCATGTCAATATTGGTATAATATACGTCAAATGTAAGCATTCATGATTCTTACCTTCACTTGCATAAGATCAATCCGATCGCTGAATTGGATGGCCAATACTTCAATTTCATCACCCTTCTTCGCCGATACAAACTGTGCGTGGGTGGATGGATGATCCTTGACAACGATCGCCTTGAACATCGGTTCTGAAACATGAAGGCTTGCGAAATGACGTAGAAGCATTCTCCCAAAGCTCTCAAATTCTCTTTAAGCTTCTTGTTGTCTTACATCCTGAGTTTCAGACTAATTTATTTTCTTCAAAGTGATTTGATTTTTCTGCCGTGTTACGTTGTTCACCTACATGTACACATTTTCTAGTATTAAACATCTGATACCGGCAAAGAAGCGTGCAAGTGTATGTTCCGTATAAGTTTAATAACAACAAGGAGCTAGCCTCAAAATAATTCAAAGCAGTTATTAGGGATTTGACGGGAAAAAACATTAACATACCAGTGCATAGATCATTTAAACACAATTTCGATTTGTATCCTTTCTTGGGTGGTCCAGCACATAAGGCAGTTGACAAAAGCAAGCAGGTTAAAATCTAAAATTACTTTTTTTATTGAATACAGTACATGGACCCGAACTAATTGCACTTACTGAAGGAAACAACAGAAACTCACAAATAAGCTAAATGTATTTCCCCTCATCTTCTTTTTATCATAATATATATTTTCTCGAGAAGATTTGTTGTCGCTGAGGAAAAGTCCGGTCTCGCTCACTTTATGCGTTAAGTGACTCGCCTGCAATAAAACACATTATTACTTGTTATAATTTTCCGCTCCCCCGGCAAAAGTCAAAAATGGGAGAAACAAGCATGTAGGCACGAAAACAAAAGTATTTCCTGACAAAAGGCGGATGTCCTACACACAAATATTAATTGAATAATAAAGAGGCATTATTTCAATTCTTCAAAAATGCTGTATGCGCTTAATCTAAATATATATAAAAAAAAACAATAAACAAGCCAACAATCCTTTTATCATCCAGTGATCATCTCTGATAGGGTTACTGAGGGGTTAATCTTACCACTTCCGCCGAAGGGTTCGTTTATTGTTAAACTTAACCCTTCAGCTGAAGTGGTAAGTTTAACCCTTAAGTGCCCCGACTACGGTACCGCGTTTGTGTTTTAGAGCGCACCTTCGGGAAAATTTCTGCGGGTAGGTAGCACCAAATAGCGTCGCAACTACTAAAATACGGTAACCTATCCAAAAATTAGAGCACACTAAAAATAACGAGAAATTTGCCTTAAATAATTTTATTATAATAAAAGCAACGAAAACCAGCCAAAACGAAATACAAGATGAACATAAAGAATAAGTATATAAATACTTATTAACACATAAAGTGTGTTAATAATATATTATAAGGCTTTACGGTAGGTGCATGCACGCTAAATAAACTATTCTATAAAGTGTCAACAAACAAAAATAGCAAAATATAAAACATAAAATCGTGTATAAAGAGGAAAAGCTCGCTTCAAGCATAAAATTACACAAGATACAAAATACAGCTGTTAGAAATAGTCGTTCAGATATGTATTTTAAATAATCGTTAACGATCAATGAAAAAACTGGCATTTCTGGATAGAACCTAACGGATACGATAAATAGGCAGAAGTTGGAGCAATAAACAATTTTAGAGGAAAACTATATTCGGTACATCTCATACAATAACGATCTAACAAAGTAAAGGCATACAGGCCAGGCGTCACTCTTCGAAAAGTAGGAGACAAAAAAGACAAAATGCGCTGTCTACAAAACCAACAAATCTATTGAAAGCAAAAGACAATCTTTCTAATCTCCATCTCCATTCACACTCCTGCATCAGCGCAGCGCCACTGCAGAACATCCGTCAGATTCCAGTCAGACCTTTTCAAGATCTTCGCAGTTGATGTACAGTTGATGAACACGCCAGGGGAAGAGGGGACGCAGAAGGCACAAGAAGCATCACATCTAAAAAGAGAATAGGAACGCGTACATATCTAGACAAGATGAAATTCACTGCTTTGAGGATTGAGAAGATGGTGTGTAAGTAAAACATACCACTGTGGAAAAGGCTACATTCGGCGATGTTCGTATCGAGAAGCAACACTCCATGCCGATTCAGGACAGTGATCCTCCTCGTCCCACGTACTCGATGCAGCGCGTTCTATAAAATAAACCAAAAGCAGAATAATTCGAATAACATGAACAATACAGACCATATTTCAATAATAACATGAATAAATAAAGAGAGTTACACCACAAAGGCAACACATCAATGCTTAACTAGTAAAATATATAGTAATTCACTGGGAAAACACGGTTTAAAAAAAAAACTTGAAAAAAAAATGCACGCTGCGGAGGAAAAATGCACTATTCAACTTAACCGTTGAGTTTACCTAGGTGTTACGTAACACTTCCACTGAACACTTATGGGGTTTGTTTACGGGTTCAGTTTACCCAAGTAGTGTACTTAACCCTTCAGTTTCCCAGCCTAGATTGGAGCTAGCCGACGTGTCGCTCTCTGTGCTCTATGCTATCATACAGACACACGTCTCACGGGCGCTCTGTGCTCTTTTTTTGGAGGCGATCCAAAAATGCAACATATACTTTAATGAGAATTATAAAATAACTAATCATTCAATTTGGGTAGTTATCTCTCCAATATTATGCTACCCTTTTTCGGAATGTTATGGGTGAATACCGGTTTACGTCACGCATGTTGTACATACTAACGACAAAGTGCTAATAACTGGTGCGGAGTCCCGTCAAGACGTACGGATTACGGTATAGTAACGATCGCGCTCAATCTACCATATTCGCTCAAAAATAGTTCAGAGAGGGCAGGGATTGAGAATTATGTTTACTAATTCTACAGTACTAATACCAAAAATGACGGGTGTTTTTAAACATGAAGTAATATGGGTCGTATGAAGTTTAGAATTTGTTCTTGCGCAAGATGGCCGTTTTTTTCGGAACCTCTTCATGAGGAATGTGAGAAACCAAATGGGGAGAAGGAGAACTTCAACGGAATCGAATTTTTGTTGAAAGTACGGCAGTTTTATATTTCCTACATGAAGGGCTTGTGGTTAGTAAAGGCTATACTTTTAGGCCGCGCGTTGCCGCTAAGTGGCTGAATAAGGTCAGCGAACGAAATTGTCACAAAGAGCACAGAAGAGCCTGCGTAATGAATTGCAAACTTGATGACATAACCGTATTCTAGGAAAACTTGTTCCGCTGCGCAAAAAAATTATAGTCAGAGTATGTAGTCTGTTGCCTTGTAAATTTCCGTTCGGCAAAATGGATTTTTTCCATAAAAATTTCCCCCCGTTTTTTAAGTGGTTCCGTAAGCACACGAAGGTTCACAATAATTCAAGTTTTATTAAATCTATTAGTATTTCCGTCGCAGGAAAAGTTATTGCGTTGCTTCTTGTTTGTTTCCTGATGCAAATATTGTATGCACCTACAAAATAGCCAAATACATTATTTCACTCACTGCCTAAGCCTACCGTCATCGCACTGATGAGACCCAACGGTGGCAAAATCCTCGTATGCGAAGGGTCGAAACGGGGTTACCGTATTACATATGGTATATTCATGTTAGTTTGTTGAATTTATTCACTTATATCTTCCAAATTTGCTTCCTCTTTTATATGTATTTATTATATTACGTAAATAATTTCATTTATGAATAATTTATTAAATATTATCAATCGGTCTGATTTCAACAGAAACGGATCACATGAACACGCTTAATCGTATATTATGTCAATATGTTGTGATCCTTGTCCCAAACTTTCCATATGTACTGATTTTGTCATTGAGCAATTTGGAAGACAAAATCGTGACGTGCCACACTGGTTGGATCTAAATGTTTAGTATATTTTAATGGTGCGCGTGTGTATTGCATAAAATTAGTAAAATATTTGCATAATGCACTCACATTCTTAACTATATACAATAACTAGGGATATCCGAACGGAATGTCTTCCTATACGGCAAATGTGTACAGAATTCTGTAGTCACTAACCTATCACACCATCTCTTTTGGCAACATTTTGTTCTGTTACTGCAGTCTACATCACGGGCACATTCGGCACGCACCGAGCCTAAACATTCATTTTGCAAGCAATATATCACAACCATTACCGAAGTTACAAAATAATTTATATATTTTTATACAACACAAAAATATGCATCCGTCAGGTTCCGCAGATGATGTACCCCTGGCATTAGACGCTTCAACTCGAATTGGCTTGTTCATGATGTTATCCCGCGTGTAATCGTAGAAAATCTTTTCGCCTACTTTTGGTACTTGCGGGTTTCTCGTCCTAAAAAGGATGTTTCGGAATTATTGAGGAACAAAGCAAAGATGGAAACAGTAATTTTCTTCTATACTATGTGCGTTGGATAAATCGTAATGAACGTTCTGCACGAAGAAAGGGGGAACAAATAAATGAAATGTCTACACAGGTTGAGTATTTTGTTCTGCAGGACCATCCATCTCATACCAAACCCCAGGCCGGTGTTCTTCATTCTTCTGCGGCTGCTTTCTACGAGGCGGTTCCAGGGTGGCTGCGGAACTTCTAAACTGGCCAGTCAATCAACGGACTAAATGAACAACGACTAGGGAAATTAAACTTTGGACATTATGAATGTCCGTTAACAAAAATATAGCAAAAAATTAACTCACGGATCCTCAACAATCCTCTTCTGCTTCATAAAGTTCATCATGAATGTCTCATGTGATGAGTCTTCATCGTCAAAACTGAAGGACGGGGTGCGACGCACTGGCTGAGACGGCGTTGATGCAAGTGTGGTTAGTGGAAGGCTTTGCCTTGTTGTTGTCGCTTCTTCTTCTTCACCTTCTTCTTCATTTCTTAATGAACACGAAATGCCAATATTCATTCTTGCAAAATTTTGCTAAGCAAGGCATACGCCGGTAAGTGTAGTGTGTAATCCATGTTACATACTAACGCTTAACGTGACTGTACAAGCTAATTGCATTCTACAAATACTAGAAAGAAAGAAACTTTACAATTAAAAAAATAAAGAAATCTGTTTCGGAAAGGAAAAATAACCGCCTTTCGTAGTAAAAATAACATATCGTGAACTTACTCTGTGTCATCTTCGTTTTCGCTGAATAAAGGATTTGACCGAGTTTGGAAGTGGGACTAAAAATTATTGCATTGAATTTCAGTACAGGAAATAGTAATCATGTACACTTTATCGATGAGAAAACATACCGTTCGTCCAGGTATTTCGATCATTCTAATGTTGGGATCTGTACTTGATGGGATGTCCGTTGAGGAGAAATCTAGAACGAAGCACAGTGAACAAAAACAGTTTCTCATAAAAACGCACATATTCTTATTTTCTTAGTTGGTACGAATGCTACGCTTCGAACGTTTTGTACCAGATACGGGAGTCAGGGCAACTTAAAATTTGCAAATTTGCAAATTTAATCAAATAAACATACCAAATTCCAATTCACTCGAAGAGAATCCGTCCCTCGGATCAATTGTTTTCACATCCGTTGGTAGAATGGGTGAACTTGGGGTATTCTGAACTCACCAATTGTTACGTTGATTCTAATTGTCAAATATTTTGTTCACAACAAAAGAAACAAGCATGTGTTTTCAGCAAAACGATACCTCCGAGATCCGGAAGTTTGAACCGGCAAAACGGTTTAATAATAACTGTTGGTTTTGTGATTTTTCACGTCGAATTTCTTCTTTCTAAATATGGGTTACATTAATGAAACTGAGTAAAACAAACTGAGCGGAAGCAAACTGAGGCTATTTTCTATGTAAATATCAGCTAAAAACAGGGTCAATTATTACTCTAGGTTAATTTGTTTTAGGTTTAAGGAGTATGCCCACTCACCAAATCCTCCACAGTTCTCCTGCGAGCTGTCAGTTCGAACATCGGAGAAGTCGGACGGAAATTTCTTCTAAAACAATCATGGTAAACATGATTTTTAGACAGAAACATAAATAAGCGCTTTAATATTAATACAACAAAACAATATCCTCACCGTTTGTTTTCGGTCGGGAACAGCGTCAAGTCACTATTGTCGTTAATGTCTTCTCTGGGCCCTGGAAATTATTATACAGCTGTTATGCTAAATAATAGTTTAACTTCTGGCCTTTATTTTTTTTTTGCAAACTTTCTCCATTATTTACTCTAAGTTAGGTTCGATTAACTGATGTAAGAGTCACAGTAAGCAAATAGTTTTTCCGATTAAATAAGTTGGATGCGCTACCAGTTTCTTGTATGCTGCCTTCTCGTGTTCTTCCCGAAGCCGACCTTTCTGGCAAGTGCCAGCAATCTCCCTACAACGAATGGACGATTTTCAGATAAACACAAGAATTCTGTGAGAACAATACCATCTTCAATGGAACATCTATCAAGCTAAATAATTTACCTGAAGACAAAACTGGTTCGGTGGACATTGAACGTCGTCATCACACGAGTCTTCTAAGAAAATGAATTTCGCTTCTTTTTTATTAAAGAACGTGTTATTTGTTATCGGTTTCAACACAAAGACAGAAAGTTCCTTTGTGATCATGACACGTATTCACAGGTAGGAAAACCTAACTGATTTTTTTTTAAAGACTGCAACATCGTTAAAACCGTTGTGCTCACATAGCTTTGGCTTACTTTTAGAGTTGGTCAATGTATGTGTTCAATTTATGTATGTCAACCACCACCAATAAACAACACCCAAGTGCACACCGCCCCGTACAAAACATGCTTTATTCTGCATTCACATTGAAAAAGGTGTTTGCAACAAAATGTACATACAAATACAATAGCTTAAAGCTACCATCACAATTGAGTCCCGTAATGAGTGAAAGCGATCGCATTTATGAACTGCGGTTTAGTCAACTGCGAAGTGAAAGAGACAATCAATGCAAGCAGTAGGTACATTCAACTGCATAGTTTGGCTATGGGTAGTCTGTGAAAGGATCAATCAATTAAACGGTACATGATTAAAAAGTATGTTTTCCAGAAGAGAATATAATGGTGGTGTTGACCTCATGCAATGTCAAATGTTGGATGCCAAATTAAAGTCGTCCAGTTCTTTCTCATATACCTGACTCGACTGGAAAACCGCGACTGGGATGAACTGTTCGACCGAACGGGCGTCTAGAAATATTATTTTAATTCCACATGCAATAAATTAAAAATCATTTTGGTCATACGACCATCACAAAGTTAAGTATAGTCCACTGTTTTATGCAAATATGCGGATAAATCTCAAGCAAACCGTGTGTCCCTCTTTATTCGACTAGCTGCTCGCCCGAAATAAAGTCCTGCGTATATTGTTGTTGTTTCCTAGAAAGTCGAAATAAAACTCCCAAAGCTTGAGGATCGATTAACTATAAGAAATGCTGAACAATAAAATGAAACTTACTGTGCTTTCCGGCGCACTTGTTGTTCCTCCATTCTGCAAGCAAAGAAAATATTTCACACTTAGTTTACTGTATACTTTTGTAAAGTATAACAACCAAGCCGATATCTCTAGACAAGTCGTACCTCTGTACTATCTGACGGTTGATTAAAAATGGACTCGGAGCTTCCATGAATTGCCGCGAATTCGGCTGAAATGATATGCATGATGTTTTTTGGTAGAATGACTGACATAACTTTTGCTTGTGTTTTAAGCTGCGGCTAGAATTGTTACGAAGCGCACGTGCTAGGTACCTTCGCTATGTGAAGAGGACGGAAACTCGCCAGCGTCAGATTGAACTTCCGTCGAAGAGATCTTTGCTCCAAACTTCTTGCAAAATCCGGATAGATGCATGTCTTGTTCATAACCCCTCTTACATTGACACTTGCCCATTTCACATTCTTGTAGGTCTTCAGGACAATCAGAATCTGTCTCACAATCTAAAAATGTTTGTTATTTTTCACCAATGTTGAGGTTTGATGAATTGGTAACCTTGTAACAATCATTGGTAAATAACCAACTCAGCGATATCCATAAGCACTGGCAGTCCTGACAACCGGCTTCGTTGATGTATACGAAGCAATTGGTTCCACACAGATGAGGCGGAGGGCAACCTAGGTTGGCTGTATTTGTCATAAATCATAAATCGCGTGTTTCATAAGTAAATATGTACGACTTTTTTTATGTTTGAATAACTTACCTTCTACTGCACCTCGAGAAGCCTTGGCATATTTCGTGACTGCGGAAGGCGACGTAGATAGGGAACCATCGTCAAAGGCACCTAGGATTGGCCTGGTTAGTATATTCAAGAAAACGTGTGCAGTACACTTGAGTGTTTGTAATGCACAATATGCGATATGATGTTACTATACGACTGTTTATACAGCAGACTAACAATTACACAGTTGCAAGCGTTACAAATTGGTTCTTATAAAAATATTAAAGCAAAATATCACCTGTGCCGGCAAAAATGGTCGATTCTGTCTCATCATCTGCATAAGAAGCGGCGCCGTTCGTGTCATCGGGATTTTCTGTGAAAGTATGATATTCAGAGAGTACAATGACCGTATTTTTACAAATATTTCATGGAAAACTTGTTCGTCGCGGGAAAATTAGCCAATTAACTGTACCTATTGGCTCGCGTTCGGCCGAGTATGTTGATTTTCCCAAGAATACGGCCGATTTAGCGTTTCCCACTGCTAATGCTTCCCCATCGGTGACAGTCTCTATCAGATTACTAAACACTTCTGAGGATATGTCTTCCGTCCCTAAACCTTCTTCAGGAAGCGGTTCTGGAATGAACGTCGTGGAAGCGACTGTAGGTTCTGTCGGAATTTGAAGTTCGGGTTTCACTCTCTCCGTGGATTCTTCCGAAGAAATGCCGGCCAAATCGATAAAGGGCAGTAGTTCTGTTTCCGCACTGATCTCATCTGCTGATGGGGTAACTGAAAGCAATAGTGTAAGTAGTAGTGCTGTGTTACTTTGCTCTTTATTGACATAGTTATGAAACTCGCTTAGTAAGAAACTAACCTGAGTCAGTGGTTTCAATGCCAGCATCAGTGATGCTGCCTGTTGGTTCATTAGTGGTCTGAGTCTGAGTTGTATCATTTTCCGGAAGGGATTCTGAAGATTCTGTCGACGCTTCCTCAGTGGATTCCAGTGATGCGTCGGTCTGTGGCTCTGTTAGTTCACTTGTATTGTCTGTCGATTCTTCAATAACATTGGCACCAGTTGCGGTCACTTCTGGTTGTGCAGTAGTCAAAGTTGAGGGAAGAGTTCCTGTACTTTCCAACGATTCCTTTACAAGATCATCTTCCGAAAACGTTTCTCCGTCCGTGGGAAATGGGAGTGCCTCTGTGGACGACTCCGCCTCTTCTGAACTAGGAGGGACAGAAACGTTATCAAACGGCATAGTGCTGGCGTCATTGAGATTCGTTGTTATGTCAGAAGCAGGGGTAGATTCCCGATTCATTACTTCAATCGAAGGACCAACAACCGGCGAATCCGTCTGAAAATAAATCAGCAATCCACAACTTTTTTGAGCACATTCGGTCGTCAATGTCTTCAGAAAGTTACAATCATTGCCCAGATGTAAACCTTACATGTTCGGAAGATTCTTTGAAAAGTTCATCTGTAGCCTCGCTTCCATAGGGATTTTCATTGAAAGTGTACTTGTGAACACGTCGTTCGACTGTTTTCGTATTCTTTCCTTTTCGTTCCGGATTCGACTCATTTTGCTCGGCCTGCAATGCTTCGTTTCATGTTTCCCAATTTTCTTTTAAACATTGCAGTAACGTGTTTTTGTTGATATGCTTTAGGTTTCGTACATGAGGCAAAAAGGGAACACTCCTCCGTGAATAAAAACAAACCTCTACGATGAGACTTTCATCACTGTTGTCAGTTCCAGATGCGGCTCCAGTAGGCATTGCAACACTGTGATCCACGTTAATTTCCGTTGACTCCTGTATTATTTTTCATACTTTTGCTAAGCGTCTTTGAGGGGATAATCGACAGAAAATAAACTAGAATAGTTATCATCAAATCAATTAACATACCGTGCTTGTGTCATTGGAAACCTTCTTCATGTCAACGTCAGTCCGGTCCAAACAGTCCTTTTCTTCTCCGATTTCACCGCTAATTCGTTCGATGGAACGGTCAAGGGCTGCATCGTCAACATCACTCTCGTCGTCAGCTAAAATTCCTACAGACTCCTTTTTTTCGTATCTTAATGCTTTTCGTATTTTCATTTGCTGGTAGGAAGATATCCCTCAAATATGAATGTGCGGTAGGAATTTCTGCTCAGATTGCGAACTTACTGCAATCGCCTATACGACTTTGTTGTAAAGAAACCAGTACCCTTGTTCGTTGTCGGCGCAGCATCAGATTGCTCAGAAATCGATGTTGTCAAATCGGCTGTATTGAGCTCACCGGAACCTTCTTCCGCGCCCTATAATTCGATCAAAGTTGCATTAAAAATGCTTTAGTGAGTGCAGTTGAATGAAATAAAAGACCAATTGGATACCTGTTCATTCAAATGCTTACGCTGATCAATATCCAATCTTTTATTTGGTTATTGATGATATGTTTAATGCAGGTATTCACTTTACAAAAATACACTTAACATCAAAAACCTAAGTATTTAAATGACAAGTGTCCCTGCGGCGCTCGGCTTCGGCAGGAAAAAAAGCTCAAGAAGAAGCTTGAGTGAAAGTGAATCTGTGACTGTTTTATTACGGCTGCTTTCCACACTTCGACATTCAAGTGGCACTTGAAATACACGAAGGACTAAGTGGAAACATTAGTGAATAGGACAATAAGATAGTAAATGTGAATAGGATAGTAAGATAGTAAGTTGACCAACAACATATAAAACTCCTTATAAAACAGGCATTTTATTACTTCCGTATTGCCTTTTGTTCGGCTGACAATGAGTGACAAGTCTAGATGCGAACATGAGAATCTTACCCATGTCATAAGAGAGTTAGTTGAAGGTTTGCTGGTCAAGTTTTCATTACTGTTTGCATAAATTCTCCCAACGTGTTTCGAAGGAAGCCCTATACTGTAAGTATCAAAATGTTTATTTATCCTGTAATCAAACAATTAAAAATGTCAACAGCAATCCTCTGACAAGTAGGGTTACTTTTGTTGGACATTCTCTCATTGTCTTGATCGTTGAATTATTAAAAGAATGACTTGCCTCGTGGACTGAATGCTCTACTGGGTTTAGAGCTTCTGGCCATTCCACCTTTAGGGGGTTTCCAAAGTTTGCGCTTTCGCTATGAATTCCTTCTACAGCTGCTGATTCTCCACCGTAACCGGCTAAAGAACTTATTTTTAAACTAGATACCCCAATGAGGGGCAAGACTAATCAGGTTGCTCTTTCACAATGCGAACTTACAGTCAATATCCAATACTGCGCTGACTGATGTTGTAGTTTCGTCCTAAAACGATTGCGTATGACGACCATAAAAGAAGAATATTTTATTTATTTATTTAATCGACACAGGCACACATCATTCGTGTCTATTTATTGTACACATAGCATCTGTTACAGATAATGTATGGTTATCGTGCACTTAGTTATTGTTAAACTATTTACAGGGGACGCATTCAGCGTATCATTGTAAGTTTCACAAGCAAATAAAAATGCGGCGCGAAAAGCTGTCGATTTCTTCTTACAACATCCACTAGGGCTTGTGTAGTCGAATAGATGGTAGGTTCAATTGCCGGAGCAGAAGGCTCGAATCCAGGAGGCGATGGCTAGAAAAGCAATGAGAAGCAACCAAGGTTAAGATCATATATAAAACGACATGCAAAATGGCCCTTTAATCTTACATAAATATTTACTGCACAAGCATGCACTCTACTACAAACAATGCAAGCGAGAAGCAACTGCGACATATTATTCGTTTTACATGCAAAAAAGCAACCTATGAAGCGAGGTGACTTGGTCAATCAATAAACGTCAGTAACATATATCCTATCTCTTCGCATGAAACTTATAGAATGATGAATGCAACAAACCGATGTGGTACTCGGTGGAATAGGGGGTTCCAGTTCACCCAAAAACGGATTTTCTCCTTTCAAGCCAAATAAGTCATCGTCGCTGTAATTGATAATTGTTTTATATCTAAAACATTTCCGATATTATGAAGCTCTATGACTATGAATTTCGAAGACAATAAGATGCCTACCTTCTAATTCGCCGAATCCGGGGAATTTCCCGACTGTGGACACTAATTATTAATATAAGAAGAAGAAGACCACCTACAGCCCTCATTTATCCTGCAATATATACACATATACACAAATGTTTTTATCACATCAAAAAGACCGAAAATAAGGAAAATCATAACTATTAAGATGCAGTCAGTGGAACAATGGCGAAGAAGTACATTATGCTAGATTGGATAGAAATATACTGTCATCATATCACATCGTGCTGAGTAATAGACCAACAGTACAAATGCGAGCCTTAGAAAAAATGGTAAATAAGAACTCAGGCATTTCCGATCTTTATGGCAAAGGAAATATATACATCGTACGTCCAGGAAAAGTGAGTTATGAAGAACTAATTTTGTAGCGCTGGGAAAGGGAAAGTGAGGTCCGTTTGGGCAAAGGATAGCCCTAATTAGCCGGGCAGCAATACAGACTTTCTGGCAACAAGTAGGTTACTAGCCCGCGTCTCACAATTCTTTTCTGGACGTGACCTTCTACCATACAAGGAAATTGTTGTGCGTCTGAGTGACTGAGTTATAATAGACGGTCATCGGCAGGTACAAAGGCACTCGAGTTATTCCTATGCGTTACTAGAACAATATAGTTTTCTCTTAAGCATTCGGTTTTTCGGTTTCGGTTACATAGTTGGCTCAGTCTTCAACGCGAAATTCATCTGGGATTCTTTTAACTAGCACATATATAAAAAATACTCAATGCTGTGTAGAAAACTACGGAAATCCAGCCGTTAAGCCGCTAAGATTGTGTCAAAAGCATGTCGGCGGACGGCGAGCCTTCTAAGGGCCATTGAGGGTATATATCGAAAGGCATGCGGTGCCCTTGAGGAACCGGTGAGCAAGTGGCTAGGAGGCGCGGCTTCAGTCGATTCGCTCAGTGGGTCGGTGGTTATGATCCACCAGTTGAACGGGCTTTCCAAGGGCAATCGTCACGTATCATTGTTCCTGAACAAGCTGAGATCCATGCGGTTCCGAATCCAATTGAACCATAGACCGTTATGAAAACGACACTACAAACCGTGAAAAAGAACGAGAACATTACAAGGAGAGCAAAAGTGCAGTTCCCGCAGAAACAAAACATGTGCTTGAAGGGCACAGTGATATGTAAATAATGCAGGAAGCATAAGCAATGAAATACTCTCTTCTACGTATGCTTGAGTTCAGCAGGAAGCTTGCCTTTTTTTGTACGTAGAGTGTGCATACCAACAATAGAATGAAATGCCATATTTTGCCAACTATTTTCCAGAGAGATTAGTATAACTCTTCTGGCTTATTAAAATAACCCACTAAAATATAATATAATCGATTATTTAATATTCTATATTCAATCTTTGAGTTTCGTTCTTGCTTATTTGCGTTTAAGCATTTTTTTTTCATGAACCAAGAACAACTTTTATATTCCTAAACCTCTTCACAAGCACCGTGAAGTTTTTCAGTACTTGAAAGGTTAAATAAATATTGTCTGTCTCATTGTAGTTTGGTCTTTAATGTGTTCAAAGAACATTCTTCCTGTTTCCATCATACACGTAGATGCAATTGTATTGTGGAGTGAACTTCGCCCCAAGGCTCGCAGTTGCTAGATTATTACTGTGCGTTTATCAATGGCGCCTTGGGATACATGCAATTACAGTGCGCCATCTGTCGGGCGGGAAAATATCCGTATCGAAAATCTTTGATCCCGAGTTCAGTGCTGGCCTAATCTTCGCTTGGAGTTCTCATTTTCGACAAACTAACATCTTCACGCTTCTATATTCACATCCGCTGACTATTTACGACGAGTATGGAAATGCCTATAGATATGAACGACAGTGGCACAAAGGCTCAGTATGAGCTAAATCCGATTGAGGTATAGTTTTCCTTTATTCTTTTCCGTTAAACGCTTTCGCCTGTCAGATGTGTACAACGGAATTCTTTGTATTTATGTCCATTTTTAATTTCTAGTTAATTAACGTGGTTTATAGAAGTATACCATGTTTAATGACCCAAAGATGATCAAAACATTTATATTTGAATGAGCAAAATATGCTTGTTTGGTTCAGAATACATAATTTCGTTTTGCTTTAGGTTGCCCGGAATGGACGTTTTTCCTCTACGAACCTTGGTCGAATGGCACTTGGAGGTGTGCGAAAGGATGACGAGGCCGTCGACCAGCTCGTCTCTGAGCCCTACCCCATCGTCCCCAACTACGGACAGCGGAGCGCCAGCCTACCTAGGTGCTTTATTATCCCTTTGTGATCGCAGAATGGGGAAACGCTAATATGACTCAATTTCAGCTTACTAAAACAGCTAGAAATAAGTTATTATCTAGTTCATTGTTTTTAAAACAGCTAGAAATAAGTTATTATCTAGTTCATTGTTTTTAGGCAATCCCGGGCCTCGGATATGATGGATGATTTTCGGGACTGGATGGGAGACACACTGTGTGGATGCTGTGCCAGTGTGAGGCTTTGTTCCATCTCCTTCCAAATTCACAGCGAAGCTGACGCATTCTCACACTACGATTGTGTTTCCCGCGGCGCGTGTCGTTTGCTCGACCATATACTGTAATTACGAGCTGTTCTATTTTAGTTGCCTAGCTTCTTACTCATTGTCATCTTGCTTCTCTTCATTGGCGTTGTGATCTCCGTTGCTGTTCTCATCTTCATGTTTTCGACCTCGGGAAGTGCGCTTCCGCTCACCATGCAAGGACAAGGCATGAAGGTAATATATCTCCTTCATGTTTCGGATTGCCAACACTCTTTTTCTGATTATCAAGTTATTGGTTTAGATGGTACGCCCGCCAATTGATGCATGGCCTCTCCGTACCGACGATGACAACGACGTGAACGACCCGATCGATGCTTCCAAGATGTTCCCTGCCAACGTTTCTACTTGTGGCGGTTTCGGTTTCGCCTGCACTGCAGACCCGGTCCGTTTTGATCTACCTTACCGCTATTTGTGTGCTTTTGTGCGTTCCTGTGTAAAAAATAACTTCAATTTAGAACATGGTTGTCTCTACCACTGTCCGTTGTGATGGTAAACCGGATTGTCGCGATAGTTCCGACGAAGTTGGATGCAGAGGTTGGAAACACTTTACTTTAACTGTGAACATGCCGAAATTTTCTCGCCATCTTACTGATAAACTCTTATTTACAGCCTGCCAGACACCGTTCAGCTGCAAGGCCAACCCTTCGGACCCCTTGTCGAAGGCTCTTCTTTGCCTCACTTCGCAGCACATTTGTGATGGAGTTGCCCATTGCCCTGACAGTTCGGACGAGAAGGATTGTGGTAGGTTTTGCGACATTTCAAGATCACCCACATGACTCTAATTCATCTTACAGAAAGTCTTGTTTCAGGACGACAATGCGAGGAGTCCGAGTTCGAATGCGGCGGTAACGTGACCCGTTGTCTTCCCGGTGGAGCTGTGTGCGACGGAATCAAGGACTGTCCCAATGGCGACGACGAAAGGGAGTGCGCCCGGTGCACCCGGGGAGCCAAGGTTCGTTTCAGTTCTGTCACAAAGTTGGACGTAATTTCTGCTTTTGATTACTCTTAATTTTTTCTATCTAGTTGTGCGCATCGACCGAAATGTGCATTCCTCCCGAAATGGTGTGCAATGGGGCCAAGGACTGCGATGACGGATCTGATGAGCAGGTAATCGTATTCTTTCTTTCCAACACGCCTTAAAGTCAAGTTTCACTGTATAATTTATTTTTGTTCAGGATTGCACCTGCAGAGCTTGCTCTGGAAGCGGCCGTGCTCTATGTGGAGATGGATCGTGTGTCCGGCTGGATCAGATTTGTGATGGTGTTTCCGACTGCACTGACGGCATGGACGAGCAGAGCTGCCCCGGCACTTGCCCCAATGACGACAGCGACGAGGAGCCCAAGGTTGGCAGCGTTGCAGATTAGCTCCACCTCGTTAAGTACTTCCTGAAATTTCAACCAGTCATTTCTAGGTCAAGGATGTCATCAAGTGCTCTGATGGACTAAACTACATCCGGGAAGAAGCTTGCTCTGGAAGATTGTCACAATGCGCCAAGGACTGCAAGGAATGCGACAACAAGCAGGCCTTTACTTGTAAGGATGGAATGTGCATTCATCAGTCTCAGGTTTGTAACTTTTTTTTATAAAATCCTCGAATAATTGTTTCCCGTACTCGAGAAAATGAACAGTGGGTATTCTAGCTAAGTGTTCTGTTTTTTTCAGGTGTGCAATGGCAAGACTGACTGTTCTGACGGCTCTGATGAGAAGGATTGCAACAAGTGCCCTGTTGTGCTCGGTCACTTCAAGTGTTTCAACTCGACAAAGTGTATTTCCGAGAAGAAGAGGTTTGTCACTCTTCACGTTGCTACCTGATACTCCGTTCTTTGGACTCTATAGTCGAAAAGCTTTGTCAGTCATAAGAATTCAATATGTTCTTTCTTAGATGCGACGGCGTTTGGGACTGTGCTGACGGGTCGGACGAGCGTGAATGCGATGAGTGCCCACCCTCCACCTTCAGATGTCCTGCTGACCGAATGTGCATCCCAATGATGGCACGTTGTGATGGACGTTACGATTGCAGAGACCGTGCTGATGAGAAAAACTGCGCTTGCAATGGTAGGCCATTTTTTCGATTGCCAACTAGTAATCATTATTCTTTCCAAGTGCACAACACTCTTTTAAATTGCGCAATTTACTAATAAGCATTTTATTTGGCAATTTCAGAATGCACCGCCCATCTTTCGGCCACGTACATGTGTGAAGGAAGTGGAAGGTGTATGGCTCGATCTGAAGTGTGCTCTCCTTATACGACTTGTCAATCTCCAACAAAGGCGGATGTCTTCTTTTGTGCTCAGAGAGCTCAGGATGTGTCCCGTCGCCACCTTCTGTTTTAGATGTTTGCGACACTTAGTTTACAGCGCTGGTTAAAACTGAGCTACCTTTCCTCGAACCACACTCATTTTGTATTTTGCCGGAGAACTAATATGCGCTGGACGCAAATGATGCTCGATTTTTTTTTAAATTCACTACCTAGTCGTAGTAATCAAGATTGTATGACCGGTGACTACCAGCTAATTTACGCTAATTGCTAGCTTGCTAATGCAACCTGATTCCTGTTTGCAAGAACCTAAACATTGTCTGTTTTGGTAATAGTTCCTTTATGCTTGTAAGTTCATGTTTTAATTTTTCGATATAAATCCTGTGCCATAGTTCGCATTATTAATTTAATGACTGCCTCGATGAGTGAGTTAATGAGCTTGTTTCTATGTGATTAAAACAATGTATATCCAGTGTTTATACGCATTTATCCAAAAATCTAATTAATCAAGCATGCAATAAAGATTATTTATTTTTGTTGCGCCAGTCTTCACATTCGAATTACTTTACATCTCTAGAGTCAAATCAGTACACATTCAATCTTGAGCGAAGAATTGAAATTTTCTACATAATTTCAATTGAAAATCACTATGCATAAAATGTATTCGCTGCTTCTGGTTGGAAACTTGCGGTCGCACGAAATATCTCATGCTTCCAGAGAATCTTATGAAGGTAGATGTATAGAGTTGAATCAATTTAATTTGTTGTTGGGTACATCGACGATGAACGTTACCCAGACAATACTGAGCCAACTTCCTCGAACCACACTCATTTCCTCGAACCACACTCTTCTCAACTGAAGCAATTGTTGTTTACACACGCCCCTTTTAGTTGGCCCCCTTGATTGTACCTCATTGATTAAAATTAGATACATAGTATTTAATAATTTGATAAATAGCGAAAGAAAATTTGGTTGAATTGTTTGAGCGTGGATTCCACAAGGGCTCATGAGTCATTTTTATTTGCCGCAAATGAAAATTAGCGTATTTTCAAATTAGAAAAGTTCACCTTGGAACCGTAGTTTCGTTTACTCTGCCTTTTTTTTTAATTCTAATCATAAGCTTTCGCGATGGCGTAAGTGTTATGTCACCGCTGGCTCGGACTCATTTGGGTTTTTTTATATACTGGAAATATGATGTTGTGGTAATATATGCGTACGTAAGTCCGATGTTAGAGGCCTATGTGCACATGCACATACTAGAAACAGGTTTGTCACTGTGAGGAAATGCTTGTGCGTGCATGCGTTTGTCCATTGTCCTGTGTGTGTTTGTGTTCGTTGTCACAGCTGTGAGTTCTTTTCCCTCGGAAAACGATCATTGATTTCAGTCAGTTTCTGCGAACAGGCAACACAATATGTCAGCATTTGATATATAGGAACTCTCACAATGATTCACCATGGTGTTCCTGATTTACCACTTATTTGACACCTCTGCAAATAATTGTGTTAGTGACCGTTAAGAAGCTATATTTAATTACTGTTGTTCACTTTATGTTATAAATTGTAGTTTTTTCGAATTAATAGAACAAATTTAGCACAAACTCCGTCCTCTAATCACAGTTGAACTCTGAAAGGCTCTGTTTTTCTCTACTTCTCTTTAATTTTACTCATCGTTTGGTGTATGCTTTATCTTGATTTGATGTTTTTTACTGCGTACCATTATTGTCGTAACCCATAACCGATTTTCGATTTCTTTTTCTTGCCCACTTCTTTTTACACCCTATGTATAAGTTCATTGTAGACAGTATTTTCGCTATCTTTTTAAAGAATTCTTCAATTGTTAATTAATTTCTGCACTTGCCGTGTCGAACACTGAAGGGTCAACTTTTTTTGCCCATGGCGGGATTAAATCTCTGAATATTGGCGCATATGTGCATATTATTCATTGAGCCCCATCTAGTTCTCCCATTCTTTCCTTACCATAATGATGATCACCTAGTGTTTTTGGTCAATTGTTGGTATGATATCTCATTTCCCCCACGGTAGTTTATTTGTATATGCTGTAAACAGTCCAACTATTTTACAATCATTCCAGATTTTGCCTTTCACTATTTGTTTTCGGTTGCCTTCTTAGTTATCGTTCATATGTCCTGCTCCTCAACCATCATCCCAAAACTTCGTTCTTTAATCGAAATCCAAAAGTTTTTTTTTTCAATTCCATGGATTATTGAAGAAACGATCAGCTTATTTGCCGCAAAAACTATCGATTTCCGTTTGTTTCGTTTTTCGTTTTAAATGTACTAAACCACAAATACTACTTTTTACTTTTTACTTATTGGCTCGGTTTTTGCTGTTTACACCTTTTATATTTAAATTATATTACTATCCCCTATGTGTATATATAATTTTCAAGGATACGCATCTTTTCGCACGAGAAACTAATGAACACTTCCCCTTTCCAGCAGTCTCGTCTTTTCTTTCTTATCTCATTGTTGGCAGAAGTTTGTTTCAAGAGTTTCCATCAAGCCATAATGATTTTTTTAGTAATGTACTACATTTGGCATATTTTATGTTAACTCTTTCCTCTTCAACAATTTATATGGCATACCTTTTTTGCTTATATTGAATTTTAAACTTTATAAAAACATGCTATGGACACCAACATGATCAAAAGGTACACTGGTGTTCGCTGCAAAATTATACATCTTATTTTTTTCATAGTTTCAGATGCGATAATTACAATGTCCTCGCTATCCTCAGTTGTTCAAAAGAAAGAGTCGCCGAGCCTTAACACAACGCAGAAACGACCTGCTCCGACGTTAGGAAGTCGACCGGTGGAATTGATTTGCCCCAGTTGTCGGGTAAGTTATCATATTAATATAATAAACACTAGTTCAATAAGCTGCACACAAAGAATATAATTGAATGTAAAAGAAGGCCAACTACAATCAGCGAAGAAATATGTGAAAAATCCATAATTGTGAAGCAGCTGATCTTGTGAATATTTATTGATCCAATATTTTTCGGTTTCAGACCCGTGTAATATCAGAAGTTCGGCGTCCATGTTGTCGATTCTTTATGCCCATTCACTTCTGCCCACAATGTTGTGAGGAAATCACACAACAAGAAGTTTCGGCGCTTGGACGGTGACAGTAATAAAATGCTGGTACTTTTTTTAAATCCAATTCTACATGACTCTCGATACTCTCAGTTCTTTGCTTTTTATTGCACGTTTCTTTTGAAGACTGCGAGCAATACGCACAGTAGAATGCTTACACCGTTTAGGATTTTAATAAGTCTAGCGTTTTCTCTTTCCAAGGACTTCTCGTTGTGAATAAGGTTGTTGAAAATTAATGGGTATACAGCAAACCGGCAAATCAGTTTGCCGCTTTCTGAATGGACCATTTGTATATACACACGTTTTCATGATTTATGGTGTGTGCGAAGCTTTATAAGTGTATATTGAACAATCGTTATACAATGCTATTACGCGTTTCGGTGTATGATACATCTATGTTTCTAACTAGATTTCTAACTAACATCTTATGTCCAGTATCAATTCTTTATATTTCTGCCGATTTGGTTTTTCTTTGTTACTCACTGCTAATTCACAATAAAAGCTATAATGCATTCTTTTTTCGTGTGTTAGACATTTAATATGCAATAGAAAGGAAGTAGTACAGCTTGCCGTGTTTGAAACCAAACAATAACGGATTTTTGAGAACTACTATGTCAGAAGTACTATGTCAGAACCACGAAAATGGTATCGAAAATACGGAAAATAAGAACGCCAGGAAGTTTATTTCGTGAGTATGATCTCCGATATTTTTGGGAACTTCTTATTCTCTTACATTTAAGAGTTCCCCCGTTATTATGCAGTGCTAATTTCGGACTCCTGCCTAATTTTTGGGTTGGTAAATATATAAAAAAAATCGTATTGATACATATATTTAGAAAGAAATAAAGCGACACTAATAGAAGAAAAACATTGAAAGTGTAATAATTCAATTATTGATGTTGAAATAACCACAGTTTTTTTATCGTTGAAATACTGATAAATTTCCCATGTTTATATTTGTTGTCAATATGGTTTCATTCGAGATAATCATCAAACTGCATGTGTGTCCCGCTTTTAATTGTACGACATATATGAAAATGATATGTACAAAGTAGTGAAGAAGTACAGTTTATTATGAATGATGCAAATTAAGGAAGACAGCTGGCTGCATCTTTAACTGTGAACGAAAATCCACCGTAAACTTGGCTTTCGTTCGACGAGAATTGAACTGTGACTTGTTTGCTTTTTTTGGCATCAATGAAGAACTTGCTGCCAGACACATCCATTCCAGTTAAGCTGAAATAATAATATTTACAAAAAACGCCGTAAAATGTTGGTTGCATTGTACCATTGCTTCCAATAAAAATAAACAACTTTAGCAGAATTTAGAAAAAAACATTGGTTTACAATGAGAATTATGCACGCGAATATGCGTTATATGAAGTTGATACATGTAGACATGGAGTTTAGAAACTCCATATGTATTAGAGACTAGCTCTGTAGTATTGTTTACAGTAAAACACACTACTCACCTCACTTGCTCGTTGCCGTCTCCATCATAGAACCTTAGATAGTCTTTTTCAACTTCGAGTTCGTATATGACACTGACACATACACCCTTCTGTTTTATGTTCTGGAAACGACACTTCATGTATGTAAGCAGGAATAGAAGCTAATGTGCTCGTGTTCAATAAAAAAACCTGCATTATGTTGGATGTTTTTTTCCAATCTGCACACACCGATTCTATGTAGATAATTGTTGTCAAATGTTGAGGATATTTATCTAACCGCAAACCTGTAGAGTGAGCTTCGTGTTTTGGAAATTACAATAGCGTCCCTTTTGACCAGTTGGATCAAATTTAGATTGGTAGCTAGAAATAATACTTTCATTAAAATATCTTAGTTGGATATTTTTATCGGTAAAGACTCTACATGGAAAACTGTCATGTTAATATTCGGTATTCTATCATTGTTTGACATACTAAACATTTTGATTAATTTCCAGCTGCTGCATAAACTTTTGACAGTAAGCAAGCCTGTTTGACAGTAAGCAATTTGTGTCACATATGGGCTTGAATTGTACAGGTGACATGAATTTAAATATGCCTATAAATAAATTGACTTCCATGAGGAACCATACAAAACCAAATGCTGTACTCACTTGGCAGGCATTTTTACTGTGGGGTTAGTACCAACATCAATTGTTTGATTTTGCGGGAATGCGCAACCGAATCGTTTATCTAAATCACTATGTGATTAGAATTCCTGAATTTGTACATTGAACGTAGACAAATGCGGCCATTATCTACGTTCAATGTACAAATTCAGGAATTCTAATCTGTCCTCTCGACGTGGTCGTATCAAAATCATAATCCCTCGGGTGAATAGGAATGTTCAGCAGACACTGTTTTGTCCATAGAACTTCACTTATGATTGAGAGTAACACTCGCCTATTCCTGTAAACCAACCATGTTTTCATTTGGTGCTTTTATTTTAATCAGATTTGCATTTTTTCACGTTTCATAGTTATTCATTGTGGTATTGCCTTGACAAAACTTGTGCGACATTGTATGTTCGTAATAAATGTTATGTGGTTTTAGTACGTTCACTCGTGCTAAAACATTAGTTCAGGAATGGGTGTTCTCCAGTCATATGGAAATGACGACCGGAACAGTTTTCGCGGATTTGATTAGTGTGAAAAAGACGACTGCACGTTAGGGTGTTCAAAAAATATTACTAACCCTGATCACTGTTGATGAGTATTTGATCGAAGAAGGTTTGTGTGAATGAAGTGTTATCATAGCGAATATATCCGGCACTTCCGAAACCAAACGTTCCATTCTGCAATAGAAACATTTGTAGTGACAACGACAAGATTAATGTCCTCATTTTTTTCTACTAAAGCCATTAATTAATTAATTAAATTAATAGTTGATAATTAATTAATTAATTAATTAATTGATAATTAATTAAGGCAACTGAGTAGCATATTCGCATTTTTACCTGACCCTTGTGCTTGCTCAATTTACAGATAGCCAACGGTCAAAAGTTAAATGTTGACCATTAGTATAAAAGCACGAATATGCACATCACTTTGAATATCATCAACACACTCACTGCAAAATAGTTAATTCCATTCTTACTGAAGTCAACTATAACGAGATGAACATCCAAGTTTGTCATGTTCTTCTGGAGCGTTTCGTTAAAAAGTCCGATATCAACTGGGCTGAAAAAGTGGCGTTTAGTAAGGATTCAGTGCTTCCTCAGGCTCATATGTTGAAGGGGAAGAAATCTTTTTTTTTTTCTAGAAAAACCGTATAATGAATCTAAATGCGTTGTTTCTTACTCGTTTTGGAGGAAAAGTGCATAAACACGCTGGGCATGCGGTCTGCTCGGTTGTAATAGTGCAGTTTCATTGACGACAGAAAAGCGAAACAACGCTGAGGTTACGGCTCTGAAAGAATTAATCAACATGAGTTGATAAGCATTAAGAAACGTTTAATCTCATGTAAAGCCATCATCCACATAAACATGGCAAACAAATGAAGAGAAAAACAGACGTGTTGACGAACGGTTGAAGGCCACCACCGGACGTCACGGCGCCTAGAACTGTTTGTGCACTGGACTGATCAACGCTCCTGAAAATAATTCGCTTGAATATGTGTTCTTTCTTATTGTTAAGTGAATTCGACAGCCACTGTTTAGCGTGTGTCGTAGGGAGCAAAAATGAAAAGTAACACTAACGGAAAATGAAACCATGAACATTTCCTAGAATTTTCTTTTGAATGAAAGGCAACTCGAACCAGGGGCTCTGTAGAAAACCATCTGACGAAAACGGAAAAACGCTTTGTAGAAGAAGGCGTGTGCTCTCGGGGTTTTGATAGTCCGTCGTTATTGACATCGCTGACACTAGTTCCATGATGCTGTTGGTGACTTTCTGCAATGCAGGTTGTGATCTCAATGCTATATACATATTTGAGGGTTTTTTTCCACCCCATGAATGTGCGCACACATATGTAGGAATAATTGAGAAACACTCAAGGAATCAAGATGTGTGCTTCATAAGTTCTTTGCCGTTCTGTTTATGCAGTCCCTGCTTTACTCTTGCCAGGACATTGTTTTATCTCACACACCTTTAGTGCAGCAGCGTCAGGACCAGAAACGTCAATGCCAATTGCCAAGTCCAGAGAAACGAGTGCGGGATTCTTGGAGTACGGTCCATTGTATGGTGTAGTGGTGGGTTTTCCAGTTGTGGAAGCAGGTGCTGGGGTTGTGGTTCTATCGGCGTATGCGTACATAACCAGAATAACGTCGGCTAAAGAGATATTTGATGGAGATAGAATCACGCAGTCATCTCGTGTGCAATTTACCGTAATTTTGACAACATTCTTTAAATTGAGCCGCATTATAGAAAATGTGCCATGCTATAAACAAACGCGACAAGAGAATACACAGTTCACGCTCTTCAAAAATGGTCCCGTGGCTACCTGCCGCAAAAACTGTTTGTGGATATTCTTGTGTAGTTCCAATTTTTCGGTACTTGGAAGCAAAATCAGGCCTATTTTGCCATACATTGAAACCCCATAATCAATATGTGAAGTTTCGATGATTTTTGTTCGCGTTCACTTCCAAACTAAGCCAAACTCACAGAAGGGGCTAGCTGCTTGTGGTGTAAATTTGACAGTGATGTAGTCATAGTAGGAGAAGTATGCCTTCAGGTTTGCAATTGTCTTGTCATCAATGGGCGCTGGTTTGTCTCTACAATCAGAATTTGCATGATAACTGTTTGTTTTAGAGCAAATTCAATGCTTATTTGTGCGAAACTAGCCAGTTTGATGTACTAATTGTTATTTGCAGAATAAAAGTTGACATTGACTGAACTTACACAATGCTCAGAATTGGCGACGAGTCACCATCGTAAAGACTGATTGTACCATAGCCGAATCGTTGTAGTTGAATTTTCTGCAAAGATAAATACATGTAGAAAAAGACCATGCGGTAAGTATTTATTTATAGTACCCTCATTTCAACACATAAACATTTGTTGAAAAGAAGTTGCAACTGTTGTTTTGTTAATTGAACGAAGTGAAACTTGGTTGGTCAAACTTGGTCACTTTTGGCTTGATCACATCTATCGCTACTAAACCTGTGTTCTAAAAAGAAGATGGTTGTTCATTTCAATAAATACACTTTGAACATACATTCAATCCGCCGGTAGCCGTCATATTGTTAAAGGCTCTCCATGTGCACGATCCCCCGGCTGGTACACACGGATTTTGGTTCTCGTCCACAGGGCCCAAAAAATAGAAGAATGCGCTTTCTGAGGCGGCGACGCTGTCAGAGGGACAGTTGCAAGCTCCGCGAATACCGACGGCTACTGGAATATTATATTATGTCAAAAAGAAAATATTATGCTAATCGACCATTTCACAAGACTATTCGGCACAAGCTGGTATCAGTTGTTCCCACTGCATTCAAACACTTACATAAAGATAGCAGGAGCACCGAGGATCGGATCATCAAACCTAAAATATACACACTTGTAATTTGGATCATTCAGTATATTTTCAAGAAAAAATAGCATTCCAAGTCATAGATTGAGAACAGGAAAGAAAGCCAAAGTTGTGTTATAATTAATATTTTTGCTAATTTGGCGACATTTCGAGATTTTATTGTAAGTAACAAAAATGAATGTTCTATAATAAGCTTTCTCGAAAATTCTACAAAATCATATTAAAAAGATGGTTTTCCAACAGACTATTGATGAAATAAAATCATGCGGCCCTAACTAAGCATTAAATAGAATCTAACGAAGCATTAAATGGAAAAAAGTACTCATATGTGTTTCAAATTCAAAATTTGCGGAATAAATCAGCCACTTCTCTATCCCTTAGTATGTCTGATCATAAAAAACGGCTAACCGCCACGGTCAGAATAATAAAAATAACATTCTAGAGTTAAGTGTTCAAAACTATCTTGAAAATAAGCTAGAGTGAAAAGGATACATGCCTATTGTTAAAACAATTCATACATTAAGTTGCTTCTAGTTTCCTTGTTTTGCTTTGGAAATCATTGCAGCAAACCCAAGGGTGTTCGAATAGAGCATGGTCAATTTGGTGTAAATAAGCGCAACGATTATTGTTGAGCTGACGATATCTCATAAAGAAATAGTCATTATATGTTTTTCCATGGAACTTTATTATTAGAGATTGATTGAAGCCAAAAGCTATATTTCACATAATGCATTTTTATACAATGCATTTTATCAAATCAAAGTGTTGATATAAAACTTCAACTTTGCAAAATGCGAATGGCTAATCGAAAGTTGTCGGGCGGGCAAATGATTAAATGTGAAACAAAGCAATAAATGAAGCCCTCGCAAGACTTTAAGGAGGGTGCGGCCCTCTATTGAAGACACTCTCTTATCGCACCGTTTGCGTCTTTCATTTCATACGGACCACAGTGATATACAATTGACGTGGGGTGAAATTTCTGACTTTCACGCAAATCACACCTCCCGTCTCCGTGAAATATACATCCGGAAACAAACAATGCACTACATGATATATCTTCCATAAAATCTTTCACGATTAACAACATAAACTGGCATTACGTGGTTCTTGGAGAACGGATAATGGGATAATATGCCTTGCTTATGAATAGCAACAAGCGAAAGTCAGAAATTAGTCGTTAGCAATATCGAAATGAATTGTCCTGTGTGTCAGAATAGTCCAAATTAGATTGGTTTTTTGCATATCTTCTTGATATAATAAATTATTATGATTATTATATTCACAGTTTTCCCTCTCGACTGTTTTCACACCGGAAAGCCATCATTGTTCAGTTCTTGATACCCATATCCAGACATGTATCTATCGTACGAACTGCGGAAGTAATTTCCATTCCCGTAATAAACACGATCAAAGCCACCTCGATAAGCACAGTAATCGAAACGATTACATCCTGAAATTGTACACTGATTTCAAGTATTAAACTTTCTTGCTTTCTGATATTCGACATTAACTGCTTAGCAAATACACTGCGATTTGTCACGCTCCCTTTTGCCAGCATGTTCGATTTTGTCCCTGTTCGGGCACTTCTCATATTCGCTTGTCCAAGAAGGTAAGACGTTTATCGATTAGAATTAAGCAAATAATCTTCAATTGCGGCATATCAGATATGAAGCCTTCTAAAAAAGAGTGATAACTCATCGAGGCTGAAAATTTTTATCGCTTGCCGGGTGTGGCGCCCTGTAAACTGAGATTTTGCGATAAAATTTAACTTTTGGGGAAATTCAGAAAACAGGGCGGGGGTCGACAGCAGTTTATGCGTCCGCTTTGTTTTTTATCATTTATCGGAAAATGAAAGCAAGGAAGAAGTTTTGCAAGCTGCGACTTCAGTCGTGGTCACCATAAATATATCAATGTTTTGTTCTCTACATTGTTTCTCTACATGAAGAGGAAAATCGCGAAAACATGTATGCCATAACCTCAAGAGTGATTAAACTCAAATGCGAACCAACAAGTTGAATCCAGCTTTAGTTTAAAAAAGAGTATGGACATGACGCAAAGTTAACTTTACAACTTCAGTCGCATGTTTAATCTGCTGCTTCCATGATGCAAATTTAATTTTGATGGCCATATGCAAACCCGATTTTTGTACTTCCCCTTCTGGCACCACTTGGCTCACACGACGACATACAACGCGCTCAACACGTATTATGTCCCCTTGCAAATCCACAGTTCACACAATGTTGAAACAGTAATTAATGATTAAGTCCCAATTAAAACTGAGCTTGAATGGTAAATAAGACCTATTATTGTAAATTATCATAAGTCTGACATCCACAAGGCCCCGTAATACCACGACAGAAAATAAAAGACTTGAACTAGCAATGTAATCGATTTGTCATATAAAACATAAAACGTATAAAAAATACTTGTTGAGCGCCTTATCTACCATTGGCAAAACCTGCACAAGGATTGATACGGCAGATGCCAAGAAAATCAGTTACTGTCCAAGAGGTTGTTTTTCCTAGGTTTTATAGGAGAAGTTCAATGCACCTGTCAGAGCGCATGCGCCAGTCAAGGAGGAGTCTACACACTGACAAAACTCGGAAAAAAGGGTGTGTCCAGGTTTCACCGTGCATCGCCCAAGCTTCGCGGGACTCTCGCCTGGGTCAGGCTAGTGTTCCGACTACACTTTCACGACAGCCAGGCCAAGACTGGGCGGCTCTATTCAAGAATAGTCGTCCCAAGAAAGTATAGCCGTTCCATAAAAAAATAACCGTCCCATGGAAGGGTCAACCGTCCCAAAAAAGTACAGCCGTCCCATGGAGAGGCCAACCGTCCCATAAAGAGGTCAACCGTCCCATTGAGAGGCCAACCGTCCCATAGAGAGGCCAACCGTCCCATTTTAATTTTTTTTAAACAACCAATATACCGTGTATTTGTGGTTGAATTTGCGACCGCCGATCATAAATGGAAGCGTCTTGGTCTCCGACGGATGGGCGGCTTACGGTAACATCAACACCTTACAACCACAATACGACATAAGACGAACTTTGCCAAATTCCCAAAGTATAGAAGCTGAATGGGGGTGCTTTAAAGCGTTCCATGAAACATCTGTATGGTACCAGGGAAGACCTGCTCCCATCTTACCTCTGTGATTATATGTTCAGATGTGTGCATAGGAAAAGTTTTTAAATCACTTATTACTTTAAATAGCCAATAACGACGGATTTTAACTAGCTCTTAGAATGTTGATAAGAAATAAAAATTCGGTTGAGGTCGATGTTTTCATGTTCAAAAGCCCCAGACTCATGTTCCGCACATCAATTCTTTGGGATGTTTGGGACGGTTATTTTTTATTGGGACGGCTATACTTTTTTGGGACGGTTGGCCCTGCCATGGGACGGTTGGCCTCTCCATGGGACGGTTGAGAATCATGGGACGGCTATACATTCTTGGGACGGCTATTCTTGAATAGAGCCGACTGGGCGAATGCGACGTACCCCTTTTATCTGTTTCTGACAGATTTCACATTTTCGTCCAGCCGCTGCGGCGCCCTTGTCTAGGTCTGGCGAAGACTGGACGAAGAACGCGGTGAAACATTGGCGAACCCACTTTTTTCACCAACCGAGTTTCGCTGAGCGTAGATCACTATGAAAGCAGGTATGACGTAATCTCCATAGAACAAAACGAAAACTATTCTCGTTCACGGCTTTCCCTTTGCTTGCTCTTGCTGTTTCCCTTATAGATATACTTAGAAAAGCGGTATAGTGCAGTGTGCAGTCCATGAAAGTATTATAACGAATCGAATTGAAAAGTACGAATATTTGAAAATAAAATAGTTCTAATGTTTACAAGTGTATATAATGTCTATCATCAGCCTTACCACAGTACAACAGAAGAGTAGGAGTGAACGCAACATTATTTATAACGGACCTGGAAAGAAGGTGATTATTATCGGCGACAGTGCTGAAGGCTACCTTTCTGCATTTACAACATTACTGCTCAGCAACCACCCGCACTACATACCCGCACCACTACTAGACTTGAAATTTAAGCAGTGTTTTACTTCAAAATAACCTCACAGCAATTCATGGCTTTCAGATGAATAGACCTCGATGCGCTTTGATCCAGTTCGGAGTGAGGTCGTGGAGAAGGCACCCGTGGCACGCAAGTATGAGGCAGCTAAATCGTTTCATACCGGAAGCAAGGAGGCATACAGGGACAACACCAAAATAAGGTGACATGTAGAGGAGCCATGCTATTCTAAAGCAAGTAAGCGAAGAATCTATGAGATTTATATCTGACAAGCATGGAGTGCATTCCTGAGCGTCGGCGAAGTCAAGAATTGGGAACTTGCAACACGCCAAAACAGTTTTGGCCTTGCGAAGTGTGCAAGCCTGTAGGGACTACCAACTGCTATTATCGAAGTGAATGGTGATCTAGCGGAACCAGAGTATCTTTTTGGACTATCTGCTGCTGATTTTCGTTCTCCTATCGAAGAAATCGGACAAGTTTTGCTGTCTGACATCATGTTTCGTTAGACGACGACCGCAGCATCCATAGAAGGCTAGCCAAGCCTCCACCTACTTAATTGTGTTGCCTGAATGCTTTGGGAACGTTTTCAGACGTTTTGGGAAAGTGCCAACTGCTGTGGAAGGTCCAGTTGTGGAAATATTTAATTACCTACTACTTCAATTCGACCCGACTCGAAGCTTGTCTGCAAGCGCGCATTCAATTGAGCGTCATACATTATTGTTAGGATATGTTTGAATAAATGACTGCCTACATTTCAAGTCTATAAATGCATTCCCCGCACAGTGACGGTTGTTTTTCGGTGAACTGAAGAAACTTGACCGGTGCGCGGCCTGCACTGGGCCCGAAAAAGGTAGGCCGCTACACCTCGGCATAAATGGGAAAGCGCATCCAGATAAACAGAATAGGTATCTCTGCCCACTTTCACATTTATGGGCTGGTGAGCCTGGTGTGGGCCCGATGTAGGCGTTGTGAATGCGAACTAAAATTAAAACACAAAATACACACCAAAGTTGAAGATCGCCGTCCACGGTTGGGTCTACACCAGGCGCACCCTGAGCCGGTGCGCCGAATACACCAGGATCGAAATGGGTGGGCCGCCATGCCTGGGCCCACCCATTTTTTTGTAGGCCGCTCACCGGCCAAGGTATCGTGTTGAATACGGGAAATTATGCCGCACCGCACCATTTGTTTTACTTCAAACCGAAACACCGGCGGCCGGGTTTTGAAACGCATCGTGGACAACCGAATTCTTACGTATTTATGATATTTGCTCGAACTTCCATTGATTTTTTTTATTATAATTTATGCTCATTTACATGCCGTATTTCGCTTTAAGATGACATGCATTGAGTTATTCACGAAGCCAACGTGCTTTTTAAATATACGAAAATCCAATTACACGGCACTAAACGAAACGATAATATGTGTTTATTCAAGAGACAAGTATAAACAGCATATAAATGAAAACCAAAGACATAGATTAATTAAGGCAATGCCTCAGAGAATTTCTAGCTGTCAGAATGTATAATTTGTTTTTATATTGTTCATTTCTTGATATCCAGACATGTACTGTACGAACTGCGGAGGTTATTTCCATTCCCGTGATAGCCTCTTTCGTAGCTACTTCCATCATAGTAATCGAAGCGGTTACACTTATTGAACATCCCTGGCTTTAATCATAAGATTTCTAGTATTTCTACTTTTGTCAGGCACTTTCTTGTCAGCGTTCCCGATTTTATCTCCACATTTTTGTGCTTCTACATATTTGTGGCTCCATCCGGGTCAAATAAGTACATTGATTATAAATCTTCAGTTCTAGCATATCAGATAGATAAGCGGTCACAAAAAATCACTGAGGCTGTATTTTTTTGTTGGGTGTGACATACAATATGTATACCGAAATTTGGCGATAAAATTTGACTTCAGAAAACAGGGCGGTGATTGACATCAATTTCTGTTGCCGTTTCCTTTTTTTCTTCCAGAAAAAAACGCCACGTATCCCGGAAAATGAAAGCAAGCTAGGTTTTACAAGCTGCATGTTTTAAGCAATTTGATTCTGAAAACGACACGTAACAAGCGATCAATAGACAAGCCTCTTTAATGATGCACGTTCAGAGGAATGGTATGATATTTTTGGTAGATGAAGAATCGATACAAAGAATAATGATTAAGTTATTTGTGGTTTTCGCAATTTTTCCATTAATTTAATGTTGACTCTACCTCCCCCTCCGACACAGCTTGGTCTACACAACGGAACATCACACGCGCAACACTTATTATGTTCCCTTGCAAGTTTACAGCGCATACTTCTGCTGCTGGGGCCCGCGGGACCACTTATTAATGAAAAAGACTCCAATAAAAGGTCGCTTGAATAGTAAATTAACCCTATTATTGTATATGACGCTGGGAGGTCATTCACAACGGATGACCACCACAAACAGCCTAGGGTTTTGGCCACAAAATAACTGGCCATTAGCATGCAGATTCAACGACCTTTGAGCGTGCAGACCAATTTACTTGTCATATAAATGGATTGCGCAAGTATTGATACAGCAAACCATCAAATGCAAAGACAAACTATCTCTGTACGACCTGTTCTTTTTTACTGGTTTCATGGAATAAGTTGATTGGTGGTGATCCCGTCAGAGCCGTGCTCCAGAAAGAAGGAGTCTACATCAGCGTTGGTATATATACTGGGTAACATGGGCGTGGGGACGGGCACCTATGACAGTATCCCAAATTTTTCTATGATTCTTTCAATACTACCACTGCCGTATTTTTTGCACGAAACCTAAAAATATAACATGCAAAATAGGAAGTCTTTAATTGCTGACAAAAAATATTTCCAAGGTACTGTAAATTTTCAGCATACTTTCAAACCCCATAACAACACCAAGGTCTTTCGCGTACTTGACTAGAACGTCTTGGAGACTGTTTGCTGACCAGCCAAGTCTAAAGTTTCAGGCTCCATGCGATTAATATGTTTGGATTCCGTTCCTCGCCCTATTCGCGGACTATGACAACTACAACGAATCCGCAATGCTTAACCCGGCATTACTGACCGGATGGTTTCTGTTTTATCTCTGAGCAAAGTGTTCTAATAAGAAGGAAGGGTAGGCTGATTGAAAGTAGTACCTTTGGAGCATCTAACAAAAGTGTTTTTCACATTGTGACGAAAATGTTTTTTTTTCCACGCAAACCATTTTCTAGCGTTCGAACAATGCAATCTTTACTTTGCAAAACATCCCCGCACCCATAATACCCGAGTTGAACAGCAATCCTTACCGCACATTCGTTGAACGTTATTCGGTGGTAGAAGAAATGCATTGTCTGGATATTCACATTGTGTCTTTGTTTCGTATGTAATCAAACGTCCATATGCCTTTATTTCCATTAGAATAGTCTTATGCTTTACTTTTTCAAACACTCAAATATAAAAGAAAGTATAATAATTGAAGTGCACAAACATTTGGTGTACTTAATCTTTTCCACGGTAGGATTTTCCAGTTTTGGAGGCGGGTCCTGGGGTTGTATCTCTGTAGGGGTTTCCGTACATCACCAGAATAATGTTCGCTAAAGTGAAAGTTGAGTGAATTTTGAGTTTCGACCATTTTTGTACGCGTTCACTACCAAAACTGGATTAAACTCACAGTAGGGACTAGCTGCTGCTGGTGTAAATTTGACAGTGATGTAGTCGGTTGGAAGAGTAGTAGCCCTTCAGATATGCAAGTGTCTGGGAGTCAAGGGGCGCTGGCCTGTTTCTATAATCAAAACTTGCATATATCATATACCTTTTCTATATAGAGCTAATTCAATGACTAACTTTGCGAGAATAGCGAGGAATTGTCATATATGTAGTATAAACGTTACACAATGCCCTGAATTGGTGAGGAGTCACCATCATAAATGCTGATTGTACCATAGTCGAAACGCTGTAGTTGAATCGCCTGCAAAGATACAGTAGAAATACAGTAGAAAAAGGTCATACTATAACTTGCTAGCAAAGCTTAGTATTATTTTCTAGGTCGTTCATTTCAAGTCCTGACATGGTTGTCGAGAAGTTTGAAATGTCATTTTTATAATTGGAAGAAGTGAAATTCTTTGCACTGGGCATCTTATACTTGTTCAACTTTTGCAGTTTATGTAATAGCAGGCGGTGTGCATTTAATATTTGGCTCTTTAAACTAACGCCTATGTTCTAAAAAGAGGTTGTTGATTTCAGTAAATACATTATGCACATACATATAATCCGCCATCGGCCGTCACATTGTTAATTGCCCTCCATGTGCACGATCCCCCTTCTGGTACGCACGGATTTTGGTTCTCGTCAACAGGTCCCAGAAAATAGAAGAATGAGCTTCCCGAACGGGCAACGCTGTCAGACGGACAGTTGCAGGCCTCCATAAGCGCCGACGGCCACTGGAAGAATAGCTAAACTGTTGTTTCAACCAAAGGAAAACACATAACCATAATCAATCATTTTACAAGCCTAATCGATGGATGCTGGTGCCAGTTTGGTTTACATAAGTAGAAACTGTATACTCAACCACTTACAAAAAGACAGCAGGAGCACCGAGGATCGGATCATCAAACCTAAAATACATTTCCAATTTGTTTTGGCTAGCATTCAGGTCATTACAAGAGAAATTAATATTCCGAATCATAAACTGAGAAACGTGAAAGAAATTCCAACTTTATTTATAGTTCAAAAATCGTTGCAAATTTATTTCGTCTTCTAGGTGACGTTTATTATTCCATTGATGGTTTCTGCTTTTTCTTCAAGCACTCATTTTAAGAAACTAGGTCCGCGTTTTCACCTTGACACGATGATGCAAATATTAAACAAAATACATCAAAAACGTATATTTGGAGCCAATACGATGTCGTCTAGTTAGCATTCACTACACGAGAAAAAGCTTGGTAGTTTGTTTATAACAGCAGATGTGCGTTTGAAAATGTGAAGCAAAGTAATAAATGAAACCTTAGTTTTTGGTTAACAAGAAGGGTGTTATCCTCTTTTTAATACGTTTTCTTATCGCAAAATTTGCGACATTCCTTTTGTACCGTCCACTTATTCAAATGAAGTGGGGTGAAGAAATTTCCGCATAATCACACCATCCGACCCTTTAAAAACACGCAACTTGTAACAAAAAAACCGTACTTAAAGTGTCTTTCAGCTGCGTTGTTAATGCAAATAACTGTGCGACAACAGTTGTTCAACATTCAAACACCGATATTTGTTTTGCTTTAATATGTCATGAATAAAGTTATCCATTAAGCCAACGGACTGTTTAACCATAAGAAAATTAAAATATATGTGTAATAATAGATAATATGTGTTTATTCAAGAGACAAATATCAACATCATATAAATAGAAATGAAAGACATAAATATTGTTAGCAATGCCTCAGTAAATGGTCAAGCGGACAGAATATGCAAAATCGTCTTGATGCAATAAACTAGCATAGATATTATCTAACTGTAGCAAACGCGTACAAACATTCTCATTTCAGAGAACAACTACTGATCTCTGTTTAGGTTTTCTAGTTTTCTAACCGTACATTGGAAAGCCATTATTGTTCATTCCTTGATACCCATATCCTGACATGTAACCATTGTACGAACTGCGGTAGTTATTTCCACTCCCGTAATAACCTCGACCATAGCCACCTCCATAGTCATTATAGTCTAAGCGGTTGCAAGCGTTACATCCTGAAATTGTGCATTTCAAGTATTGAGCATCCACACGGGTTTATGTCATCTAGTTTTTGCTGGAATTTGTGCAAATATACTGCTCTTGTTATGCACTTTTTTTGTTGCCGTTTTCGATGTCATCTGCATTACGTACTTCTATATATTTGCGTCGCGTCCCGAGGAAAATAAGTAATAAGACTTGACCCGGTAGTAATAAGCCACTAATTTTTAATTGTAGCAAATTAGGTAGATAAGCGTCTCAAGAAACTGTAAGCTGAATAGGGTGTGGCACCCAATATAATGAAATTCCGCGATAAAATTTAACTTTTGGGGAAATTCAGAAAGCATGATCTACATCAATTTCTGTTGCCGTTTTCCTTTTTTTCTCCCAGATAAACGCCACGTATCTCGGAAAATTAAAGCAAGATACTTAACAAGGGATCAATAGCCAAGCACGTATATTCGAAGGATGTCCGTTCAAAGGAACATGATATATATGGTGGATGAAGAATCGATGCAAAGAAAAAAAACCACAAATTGTGGTTTTCGCATTTTTTAATTTAATTTGATGTTGAATTTCACCTCCTCTGCTGACGCAACTTGGTCTACATGACGGCATACAACACGCACAACACTTATTCTGTCCTCTGGCGAGTCCACAGTTCACACAAGGCTGTGGGGCCTGTCAAACAATGATTGATGTAAACATTTGAATGTAATATAAGCAATCAAGTCAGTGCCTTTTCTACAATTCAAATGCAAACTGCTATTTCTTCTATTCTCAATGCATGAAGAGAAATATTGCTTGGTTTATTTATTCATTGCTTTCTTTGATTGTCTTTCTGCATATAATATTATTACATATTATATTCTGATTATGACCTGATTATGTAAATAATATCAAGTGAAGGACGGATAACATTTTAGTTCTTTACTATCTATGCCCATGACTGATTAAAACCAACCCCATTGTCGCAAGGCTGGCATCCACAGGGTCCGGGATTGCGACATCTCCGGCCTTAAAAACTTCATTGAAACATGTAGTTCATTAGATCTACTCCGATTGTTTCTAGACTTTCATAAAAACGCTAGACGAAAACTAAAGTAACCTAAAAACCATACAATTTGAGCATGAACTGCATCCGGCGCAACCAGTTCCAATTTGTCGCTTCTCACGGACCGATACTTCAGTGGATGCATTTGCCGGATTCTAAAGCATGAGTTCTAAAGGGGGAGTGATTAAAGGTCCACTCACGGTTGAATTGTAGCCGTTTCTCACGAATGCTCTGTGAAATGTGAAACAACTTACGGTAGTAGTAGTAGTAGTGGTAGTAGTAGTATTAGTTTGAGTTGCTTCGAGGTCTTTGGCTAATTCTTCTCCATCAACACTGCCGAGAAGTATTAGAACTGATGCGAGGATTAAAGTTTGTCGCATTACTCTGTAGAAACATTTCTTATACATATATTTCTTATAAACACGCAAACTTTACAACCACAACATATTATAAGGAAGATATAATGTCATTAATCTATATCTCAAAGTAGGCAAAGTAGGGCTTACCGTATTTCAAGAAAAGCAATCGTTCTTCTCGTAAGGGACAAAGCGGTAAATGAGCCGTGCCGCCTTATATACAAAGAGTACAAACAACATGGGCTCCGGTTTTTTTCACGGATCCACTAACGAGCGAAATATTAGACGCTTCTGGGGGTGCAAATAAAAAACATCCTCGCGGCGTATGTTGAGAGTGCTGCGGGCTGATCCCTCTTCTTTTCTGACGAAGAAACAACTTGGGGAAAATGACTGAGATCACGACACCGGATATTGCGGGGACAATATCCTTGTACAATCTTCAAAGAAGACCAAAAGACAGAATCTATTCGGAACGTGAAGATCTTTCCTCGTGAAGAAGTGTGTAGATTGATCTGTGTTCTGTATCCGTGTTCTGTACTGAGGGCGGACGATAACTTTTTTTGTGAAACAGCCGAATTTGGAACGTATGCTGGAGACGCTGAATTCCCATATAGGTTTTTATCCTAGTAATTTTCCTATGCATTCAACATATGAGAATCGATGGGAATGCAGTTCTCCAGGATGTGTTTCAAAACTGGCCGTCATATGCTTTAAATACGTCCTACCAAGCAAATTAACACACGCAATGATAACTTACTGAGATGACGCCCAAACGATAACAACTCGCACTAGAAAAATTTATTCTGCTTATAAAATTCTGAATAAACTATCACTAGAGGAACACACTAAAGCTTAATTATGTGAAGGAATCTGATCTCTCATGTAAAAATTTGCAACCTATTACTTAAAAAAATCAAATTATTGAGTATCTCGAGCAAAAAAAGCAGGACATGTGTTATGGCATCTCTCTAAATGGATAGAGCACCTATGAGCTAGCTACTGAAAAATACTATTCTACAGATATAGTAAACTTGTTCGTGAAACAAGTTTACTATATCTCAATAACCAATTAATTACGAACGTAGGACTAGAAAAACGAAAAACAAAAGATTAGTAATACAAATGGACTAGTTTCAGAATGACTATGTGATGCAGTAAGATCACAGGAGTGGTTAAAATAGTTGGGTGGCAGCACTTGTAAGTGTCAGTATATTTTATTAGAAGTGTTAGGGAATGGTTATAATGGTTATTAAAGAGGCAACAGGAAAAGTGAATATAAAATTGTTTACTAATTTACATAGTGGCATCAGAAAGGAAATGGCTATATCAGTAAACAGACAACAATTATGTGCACACGTAGCTCATTCTAAGCAATTTGTTGACGGATAATGATACCAGCAAAAGGACTATCAGTTCTACTTGTATCACAAGTATGGTTGGACGAACTCAGAAATATCTCGCATCATCTGTTTTCTGACACGACTAAATGGCATGTTGAAGACGCCATGGTAGCCTGTTGGATAATGTTTCATCTCAGTGGGGACACCTTCCCTTTTGAGACGATTGCCATACAGGATTGCCTCATCCCTAAAACAATTTGCTGGACCACGGGGTTACTCTACAGTTCAATTAAATATAAAAAAGATAAAGAGCACCGGGTTATATCAACCAAATCCGCAGAAACGGTGCACCGCCAATATTCGCGGGAAGCCGATTTATCTCCGCCGGTTTTACCCAGCTACCAATTTTTGCACCTTTGGTGGTGTGAAGGGGTGCCGGGCCGGGCTCGAACCAGCGACCGGTGCCGTGGAGCAAGGCGCTTGCCAAAGCACCACGCCCCCATTACAGTTCAATTGAGTTATTTAAATTTTTTGTAACATTTATACATAGGCAAACTGTATTACGGATTCATACAATTGAGGGCAATACAAAATACTATATAACTAAAGAAAAAAGAAGAGACATATCAAGTTTACCTCAGAATATCATATCCAGCTGTCATAACGAGCGCTGGCGGTAGGTCTTGTAGAGAATCAGCCAATACGGGGCATACATCTTTGTTCGTGGCATTCATCAAGAACAATTGGCAGAGCTGGAAAATTATTGTTCTGTTTGCATATCACACCCCCTACCCCCACTAAAAGAACCATGTTTCAATTTACCAGTTCAAAACGATGATTCAAAGAACGCACCTCTTTATCGGCCTTTTCATCCAATGACTCAATATCCTCAGAGTCCAAAATTTCCTTGCATAGGCTCGAGAAGACCTCATTTTTGAGAAGTTTACTAAAATAGCTTGCGTTGACACTAGTTTCTTAGAGTGCTACAAAGTGAACCAAACTTTTCATGAAATATTCGATATGTACCTGTTTAGATGTCTGTTTTCAAGTACAGCCTGTACTTCCTCCCGAGAACCCTTCGCTCCGAGATAGAACAGACACCATCTGGCCATTGATGCCGGATTCAGCATTGCGGATCCGTTGTAGTTGACGTAGTACTGCGAATAGGACGCAGAACGGAATCCAAACATATGAATCACAGGGTAGATAAGCACTTGAGCCTGAATTTTTCTAAGTCAACAAAGAAAGACTTCAAAAGGTCTGGTCAAGTACGCGAACGGCAGCTTACCGCCAGTGGGTGTGGTGCGGGTCGTTGCTTGAGCCTTAGTGTTGTTACCGCAGAAAGGTTGCCTCCAGCACTGTCGCCGATAATTATCACCTTTTGCGGATCCACGCCAAACTCTTTGTATCTGAAGAAAACATTTTCTACACAAGTAGAACAGATCTAGAAATATATGTGCATAAGTTTGCATTAATTTAAATACGACAAAGTGAAATCCCTACCTATCAGTTAGTAGGGCTCTCGTGGCTGCTTCACAATCCTCGACAGCCGCTGGAAACGGGTGTTCTGGAGACAGACGGTAGTCAATCGAGAACACGCATGACTTATAGCGGCGGATGAATGCGTACATGACATCATCGTAGTATTCTGAAAGAAAGCGCCTTATTTTGTACACTTTACAGAACCATGCCGACTATGCGTGGCTTAAAAAACAAATACATATATTGAAATTTATTGAAAATTGTTTTATAATGTAAACGACAATTGTTTTCTGTTCTATGGGAGTTGCATCATACCTGCTTTCATCGTGGCCCATCCTCCCCCATGGATGAAGACCAACGCTGCTGAGGACTCTTTCTTGACCGGCACATATGCTCTGACGGGAACACCATTGAACTTCTCCCACGAAACCTGGGAAACACAAATACCAATAAGTTACTCAAACTACTTTAATGTGTTTTAAGGCGGTACGTATTTTTTTACATTGACAAGCAATGGAAGGGTAGCATTCTGGTGCTTTTTCAGAGTCAAATGTTTCCAGCAAATCGACACGTCTTCCTCGACTCCACTGCCCTCCTCTTACCTTTACGTACTTGGGCCGAAGTCTCGTAATTCCAAATACGGCAGCCATGACATAGCGGAGAAGTTGGTTCCTGGCGTGTGGACCGCCCACTATTTCCACAATATCACCCTAAATGAGTCATTCTTGGCTAAATGAGTCAAATGGAACAATGTAGTCTTCTTACCAACAACTTTCGCAATTTATTGTCATTGCTTAAGAGCACAGTCCAAAAACTAGGAATATACGCTTATCATACATATTAACTAAAACTGAATATATTTGTTTTATTAGAGCTTACCAAGTATTCATTGACGAGACGAAGTATGAACTCGGTTATAGTAAGCAGTGGTCGGTCAGCAATGTCAGAAGGCAGTGGAATATATAAGTAGTAGAGAAGAAGGATCCAGAAAGCAGCGAGCACCAGCCAATAGAGCCAGTCCATCAAATGGTACCTGAATATGAACGACATAACCGTCACGTTGAATTGAAACGTATGCTGAGCAACGACTATACTATGCATATGCAAATTATGTGCCGATGAAAGGTCCATTGTGGTACGCCAATTGCTTATACGGGCCTTTTTAGTGATTATGCAAATGGAAAACTTATTTCTGATACGAATTTGTTTTAGAATTTGTCTGCAATTACTGGTAAAACGTATGTACAAAAACAGGTACAGTTTTCATGAGCATAACAGCACCGCGGGTGACAATTACTGATAGGCACTTTGTACAGAACGGTTTGCAGTATCAGTCCATGTGTCGTTTCTCTCGCATTGGTAAACAACGAAACAAGTGTTATTTTGGTTTTCTATCAACAATGGATTGCGTATAAAATTTATTCACATGCGATTGTTGATCTAAATGAAACATAGTCCGAAGAAGGAACTAAGCACATTCATTTTGTGACTAAAAATCCTAGTTACGATCTTTGTGGTTATATGTTTTTAGAACGGCTTCTATAAATTGCTCGCTTTTTGCGTTCTTCGTTTTTGTAGTTTGCACTGTGTGTCGAGAGTGGCAAAACCAGTCGTATGAGGGCGAAAACATCATTAAGTGTATGTATCGGCCAGAGAATAGCAACAATGTATACTGCACATATGGAACTGTGTTCTCGATAGCAAATTCCACAATTATTTCGAAGACGGCTGCACCGTGTTATCAAATGTGGAGCAACGAGCAAGGAAGCCCCCCGGGTAGTGATGGATTTTTATTTGAGGGTGACACTATTACGTGCAATGAAGGATGAGTACTTTGTACCCAGAACAACCCTAGTTTCTCGAGATTCTTGATTTATGTTTGTGAAATTCTGTATTCATTTTCTCAATCCTCGTTCTTGACAAACATAGAAAAAGTTTCGAGCTGATGATTGACAATTTTTTTCGATAAGTTTGTTTTAGTGTGCAATTGTCGTTGCAGCAAAAAAAATTCTATAAAGGGGAGGATATAGGAAGACATGGATATGGAGAGGCATAGAGTTAGCAAACGACAGTTAGAGAACGATACGCTAGAGCTAGAAAGGTAGAACAGGGTTTGAGAAACAAGGTGTCTACGAAGGCTCATAGAGGCAGAGAGTACAAGTTGGCTTCACTTTCTTATTGGAATCCAGTGCAAGGCCATGGCTACCTGATTTTGGACTGGTTCTATAGGAATTTTTTAGCTCCTTAGTTCAAAAAGACAGATCGAAATTAAGCAAAAATGCTTGACAATGTAAGTAATGCAGTAAAAGCTAATAATGTTAAGAAGATTTTTGATTTTTGATTATGCAAAATGAACACTGATACAACTTATCATAGAGGCTGAACCTAATCTCAGTACACGAGACAATATATACAGTTTGTCCTTTAGGATAAACACCAGTTAAGCATTGTTTTGGAAACAGAAGCGTTTCACCTTCAAAAACTATCATTTAGAAAAACAAAACAAGAAAATATAAATAAAGGCAGCTGACCTATATTTTATATTTGCTACATAATAAGCAAGAACAACAATCTTAATTAAAATGCTAAAATTCGCGCAATGTAATCTTGCCACCACCTTCAGCTAACCACGGTGGGAGATACAATTGGATTCGACTTGATACGCGTTAAGCGCATGGATAAGTCGATTATCGTCAAAAAAAGAAGAGCATTTCTTGCTGTAGAGATCAAGTATTGCGGGGGGAGGTGTTTTGCAAGGAAAAGAGTGCATTGTTCGAACGCTAGAACATCCACTTATCAACCGCATTGAATTCAAAATAAACTAGATCCGCGAATGACATACAAATTTATGGACATGCTCACTGCAGTATGATTATTAAGCAAAAGTAAGATTGGTGTTTCTAGAACTTCTATCTGAATAGATGTTTAGTGTTAATCGATCGCAGGGGTTATACAACATAACATAGAGCCTGACGCATTGTCCGATGGCAGCCATGCGAGACACACATCCCATGAGCGCAAAGCGCGCCCCTCGCCCAGTAGATAATCCAGTTCTGTGCCTCACCCCTCCGTGCAGCGCAGGTTACCAATGCCGTAGGCTGTTCGGGCAAAACAAAATAAGACAATAATTAATGTTATTTTTTGCAGAAGTGAGCACTTGTTTCCAGACAATAGAAATATATTACGGAGGAGCTATAAACAATGTTATTTGTAGGAAACATAAAACGTTGTCTTCTCCTTGCAGCGTGCTCCTGCTGTGCTCTTCAAAACCAAAAACAACAGTTGAACGATGTATAGTCAAAATCTAGTTTTACACTCAATTACTATTAGAACTTGCTCGATGTGAGGATTTTGATCGAAATGCCGTAGACAGATAGAACGCAGGCTAATGTTCAGATAATAAGAATTGAGCTTTTTGACTGTACGTTTCGATTGTGCGAATGCGAGAGAATAAATAAAAAGGGAGTACATGGATGGTAATTTTTCATACTTCATGCTGATATCGCTGAATAATACGACATTGAGGTATACTGTCATCTTTGATTAGCGTAGCTAGCAAATAGTGGTGAAAAGACGCATCATACAGGATGAGTCACCACAATTATGTTTTCTCTAGCTATAAAGTGGATAAACTAGACTGATGAATGTACAGAATGGGAAACTGTTACATGCTTATCTACCGGCAAGTATTTGTTGTGTATATGTACTGTATTACTGGAAGGACCACAAAGATTTCCACTAAATGATACAGTGTATTCCACATGCTGTCAAGGTGACAGTTGCTAATTAGAGCAGTTATCAACGAATAATCATTGATCTGACCGCTCAGTTCGTAAGGAAACAATTGTTGTGAAGTGCAAGGAAGGTTACAATGACCGGTCAGCTTTTGCATGACTTTCATCATTTGGTATTTTAAATAATTAAAAAATAAGCCTAATTTCTCTTTTCAGATGGAAAATTGAACCGCTATCCAGTGGAGCATCGTCTGAATGTTTTTTGTCGTTTTTTTCCACATAAAACATAATTATGATACTTATGTGTAACAATTCAGATATAATTTTATTGTAATGGAATTCAAATGAACAAAAAAATGTGAAGCGCATACAATATTAGGCAAATGCAAGTGGACAAATGTATGCTTATCACTTCAAGGTAAAATGAACGGCACTAGTAAACATGCCGATAAGAGGCCTAAAATTGTATAGCAAACACGTGCAGTATTATTGATGCTAACACTTTCCGAAGCGTATAACTGTACAGCTGTACAGAACATTATATGTAACGGTATAAAGAAACAAGGTTTTTTTCTGATGTTACATCATAAGCAATTCCTATTAGTTTAAGGTAATGTCTGTTATGAGCACTGTACACATGGTGGAAGTGAAAGGTAACGATGGAGCTTTGTCATGACATAAAGTATAATGTGCGAAAGTTCTAGCATTCTTTCTTTTCAGTTAAGCGGGCTGGCACTTATCTGTACGTGAATCAAAGTAGTCATAGATTAGAACACCGTTTTTCCAGCAAAAAAAAAGAAAGAAACATCAGTTTACTGTTGTAGAACCGAAAAGACAAGGATACTTCACCACTTCGTATATTTGCGGAAGAGTGATTTTTGATTAACTGTTGTGTATAAGGTTTTCCATGGTTCTGTTCTGTTATAAGGAATCCGAGGCCGATTTCCACGAGCTACCATACGGATTACCCAATTGTTGCAATTGTTTTGTGCCTGCGTTTGTCAATGTTTCATGCCCCGAGGTCTACCATTCGCGCGTCCTTCATTATCCTATTATCCCTCGGTTCGCACACCAATATTTACCTAGTATGGGCAATCAAAGTCCGACCGCGGAGATGTGAACGACAAACAATTATAATACCATAACACTCATCAAACAGCCGCACAACTCTCCGGAATCAACACCACGAAGAGTCAACACGTCACTTGTGTGCTGAACAATATTATTTTAGTATTCTTCCTACAGATATACTAACGAACATGCAACGATACAGTCACCCCTTTCCATGTTGCTTGCAGTTTCCGTAAACAATTATTTTACAAATCGGGGGTTATAATTCCAGTGCCCCATATTGGTAAACTACTTTTTGATTAGTACTGTTACCAATGGTAAGTTGCCAACTGCCTGACTATATACCCCCTACCATATAGTCATCTGTTCACTAGGGCGTTCTAGTGAGCGTAAGGGAGCCGTATGGCCAGGCATGTGTTGTCACCCTCATTTTTTGCTGTGGTTTTGCCTCCTGTCAGCATGGTGTAACTGGGGCTCTGTCTCAATCTTCAACATGTTATATATCCATTCCATGTCCCGAGTACATCCTCCATCCGGTGTTTTTGATGAATGAGAGTCTCTGTTCACAATTGTTGATGAGCTGTGTACATGTTGCAATCGTCAACAGCCCCCAACATGTGCATCCCCAACAATTGTACATGTTTTTCGAAATAATTATAAATAAACACAAGTAAACAACTAAAACCGTTCATGAATGATCCTAATTATTTTCCAATTCGTTGAATGATTGGTATTTTTATAGGTCCAGACCAATTGGATATTGCTTGGCTTTAGGATTTGGGATAGTTGTTATTTTTCCATTTTGTTCATATTGACTGTTTATTGATTGCTGTTTTCAATGTTCCTTCCGCCCAGCTCTTTTCTCATAGTCATTTTCTCACTGACCGATGGCTGGATTACAACAGCTCAAGCACTCATTGAGTGATGAACCCACTTAAAGACAGAGAGAAAACAAAATTCGGTTTTTTTCGGCTATTTATCCAACTTAGACTATAGTTTATTTTGTACATATATACTTCGTACGTCCTGGTACTGACTTTTTAGATTTAGACCTGCTAAACCACGAATACACGTATTTTTCGAGGGAAGTTGTCCTAGAAAGTGTCCTCGTAGTCTATTTGATATTGTTGCGAGCTAGAAACAAGCCTGATGTTACGTGGCCATAAAAGGTTGCGCTTATAGTTAGTCGTACCGGAGGGGGGCCAATCTGTTGCCTAGGGTCCCTTAGGTGCCTGCTATTGGTGCTCCAAATGATACCGAACAGATAGCCTGTTGGTACCCAACAGAGAGCCCCCGGTAGGGCAACAGACATTAGACCAGTTGTCGCTGTGCTGGCGCAGCTGTACAATTTTTTGTAACATTCTAATCTATATTGATTGTATGCGACCCTTATTTTTTAGGAATTTTGCATATTTTCGCTACTTTTTATGTCGTGTACTTGATTGTAAGAGATCGTTCAGTTTTATTGAGCGCAATCGTAAGAGACCGGAATGTAATCAACTACTACCACTGGCATATATTTATGATATATCCCAATGTATGCCGCTTTGTGTAAAATGTGTACAGTCGCCTTGTGACGATCTCTAGCCTTTCTCGTTATTAGTTTTCAAACACTTGTCCTGTTTACCGAAAAAAACATCCTGAGGAGAAATATTTTTGCGAAAAGGTGTCGAGTAACTCTATACCAGCAACACCCTGTTGGCACACAAGTTTACGAACGACTACTCGCTTTACGAACCTCCCTACAATACACCACGGCAAGCATCACAACGGTTACTGGCTACTGGAATAGGTGTTTTCGCCTTTTACTAATTATTCAAACGACTGTTCTGATCCCGGTTGTCAGAACCGGTGCTAAAACTGTCAGGCCCGTGGAGGCTGAAGACGTCGTGTGTGTGGCTGTCCGTGTCGCAGAGAGGTGAATCCCCCGGCATAGAAAGGGAAGTAGCAGCGAGCCTGGTGCCCCTGCTTCCTGAGGACCTAGGACCTAGAAGACCGACCCTAATTCTCTCCCGTTTTCCTTACTATAAAGAGTTTCGGGAATTGCTGTTGTTTCCATCGGTGAACTACTAGTTCGCATATAGTTCGACAGCCACACACACGACGTCTTCAGCCTCCACTGGCCTGACAGTTTTAGCACCGGTTCTGACAACCGGGATCAGCTCTTGGAGAGTAGCTGTCGGATCTCTGACTGTTTAGGGTAACAGTCAACCACTAGCGCGTTTAGAGAGGATCGCTACCTCTTTGGAGTTATGGAGGAGTCTTCGGGTAAAATACCTCAGACTTAGCTTTCGCCTTGCCTTTCAGTTGTTACCATCTTTCAGTTACTGGTGTTCGCCCTCAAGTGCGTACTTAAAGTATTTTAGTCACCCTTTGCCTTATTAGTGGCAAAACAAGTCCTGTTTTTTTTCTTCAGGTGTTTCCTTATTTCAGCTTCTGTTTCGTCCCCCACCCCTTTCCATTTTTTTTCATTTCGGGAAATAGCTCGCCTCACCCATATGATTTCACATGTCGCTTCTTTTGAATTTTCTTCCCTCCCACGTGGGTGCAGATCCATTCGTATGTCAAAACAATGTACTCGTTTCTCTTTGTTTACTCAGAATTTATATTTCTAGGTACAACACAACGTTCATTTTTCATTTGCCAAGTTGTAGCTCGAACAACGATCAGTATAGCTTCAGACACTTGCTGTTATTGTTTCAGTCATTTGCTGTTGTTGTTGTTTCGTCATTCGTTCAATGGGTAACACGTAGAGTTTTTGAATTTGTTTAAAATTAGTTTATACGCATGAGAAAGCTCTCTCTCAAGTTGCCCTGATATTGTTTACTTATATAGACTATCTTTTCGAGTGTTATTTTCGAACACCAACTAAGACGCATTAAACATTTCTATGAAAACCAACATTGCGAAGTTTATCTCGTTCACTGAGATTTCTCTGCATAGTTATCCCCCTTCTTGTCTTTCTCATGTTTTATAGACAGCTGTACCCACTTTTAAAGTTTTTACTCAGAATATTTTCACAAGCATGAGGCCTGAAAGGCTTCCGCTAGGTGAAAAAGTAAAGTCGAGAACATCGTAATGCTCATACAAAAACAACACTCTCCATGAATCGATGGATTTGTTCACAAGAAAAGATAAACAACCTTTCAAGCAAACTATTTCCGCCTGCGGCATGTTTATCCGTGATCTTGTTTTTTCTTTCTTAACTTTTAAGCTTGTGCTTTAATACCGGACATTTCAGGGCATTATGCGGCTAACGACGGCATTACTACTTACGATTTGTGCACTTCGGGGTTAGTTCACTGTGAATTCACAAGCATACTAAGTATTCCTGAGATCCTAATTATATAATAAATTATTTTGCTGGTAATACTGACCATAATCGAAGTTGATGAAGTGTGTAATGTTAAGCCAGTGTTATTGGGCCTGTAATGGTGTTATATGCAATCCCAGCATTGTAAACTATACATCCATTTCCCAGAAGTCGTTGACCCAGGAATTCAAAAAAAAGCCAATTTTGAACACATGCACAGACACATAAAGTCTTGAAGTGCCATCGTTAAGTGCACAGCAAAAACAATAGATTCTCACTGAAAAACATGATATTAGGATTCTCTATATGAAATAAGAAAAATAAATCCGAGCGCTTAGTAGAATTATGCTTTACGGTGGAAACCTGCAGCCGATTCGCAGACTAAATATTGCATATGAAACAAAGAAAAAAAAGGATAATTGAGGACTATATTAGAAAAAATAAAAAAAATTGTGTTTAATAAATATATAAATAAACTTAAGTAATAAAATTCAATATCAAGCTCGAGCTTGACAGCTTGAATAGAGAAATTTGTTGCAGGTGCGAAACGGGAGTTTAGGTAATTCAGTGTTTCATTTTCTAGCATACGCCGAAGAAATCAACGATTTGTGCACAAGCGTGGAAGGCTCATCGTCTTGCGGACAATGCATTAAACAACATCCACAGTGTGCATGGTGCAAGGACCCAGTGAGTCGAACGCTAGATTCTCGAAATTGTTTCATATTCGTTGTCTGTCGCATAATTATATCATTCTAAGCGTGGATTTTATCAAACATTCAATAATTCGTTTATATTTTTTGAAATGACATCTTTCTGCGGTCATAATCAATCATAATGTCTATAATATTCAGCATTCGAAAGCGGCGTCCCGGTGTATGGAGAAGTCTCTTTTCACAGCAGACACTTGCAATCCAAACTACGTCTACACCCAGATTACAGAAATGAAGATCTCGCCTCATGTAAGGCGTCTATGATTCTATTTTCATCCATCGTTTTTCAAGGCAACCATCCTTTACTTCAACTTTATAACCATAGCAATGTTCTCAAACATTAAGCTTTCAGAATCAACCCCTGGAGTCACTTCAACGCGATCAGAAGACCGTGGTGCAGCTTGAACCCCAGCAGGTTGTGCTCAGGTTGAAACCGGGTAAGAGACTCTAAACGACCTTTCGACTCACGTCATCTTTACATATAAGTACTATTATGTTGTTCTATGGTTAAACCTTCAGTGTCATTAATGACTTGCAATATCTTTAATGGCTCTGCTAACACAAACTTTTGGATCCCATAAAGCAGACAAGTGTGTCATATGTTGCAATGTGATGCGAGCGGTATCCCTTGTGAAGTCCCGAACGGCCATATATTGTTGCCCAATAAACCTGGGGTGTCGCTTTAAATTGCCCGCGCAAGGGATATTGGAGGAGAACATGTGTTGGGATTGATATCCCTGGGAACAGTTTGCTCTGGGAAGAAAGAATATCTGTTGGTTTTATAAACGTGACGATGATTCCTGACAAATTTATGGGAAAACACTAGTATCTAAATTACGTTCTACTTGATCAATTGACTAAAATCTGAAAGCACACAGTCTGTACGAAATACATTTTTTAATAATCGGCAAGACAAAACGAAATTCTCACTAAACCCAAATGTTTTTTTAGGAGATTCTCTAGAAGTTCCCTTCAAGTACTTACACAAAAGGATGGCTGGACACACTGAGGTATCAAGTTGAATCCTTGAAGACCAGATGTTGGCTGAGCCAAAAACCACTTCATCATGCTCATATCTGGTTATATATGTAATTTGTGTGATTTACTTAAAGTCAAATTAGTTCAGCTCACCTATCGACATTCGCATAAGAGGGTTGGTCAATAGTGCGCTTTAATCATTTTGCTTATGTGCAGTTGTCTGAAACAATCTGTAATGAAAGTGTCGTTCAACACTTTTTTAAGTCTGCGTTCTTTTGCAGCACTAAAGTTAAACAATCATACAATTTCATGCATGTGATGTGTTGTATACAATGTAGTTCTGTGGTATAGATTTAGCTGAACAGCTAAAAGTTGTTCCTAAAAATGAGTCTTTCAGATTAAGGATTTCCAAATTTTGACTTCGGACTTTGCAAATACTGGTGTCGACATCAAGTTCTACATCACATGCAAAGGGTGCGCATCCTTCTGTTTACAATAGGTGCAACTCAATTTTGAGGAATAAATTGTCTCCAAGGAGCCCTTTCTTACATCACATTCTTTAGTGAGGAAGTCGAGGCTCGCCGTTGTGCTGATATTGCTGACAATGAAGTTGTTCAATTCAAGGCGAAGGTTTGCTCAAATTTTCTATTATTTATGTAACATTCACATTCATCAAGAAAAACGTCCTTTCATCTTATTCCCTAACTGTTTGACCGGCTTGTTTGCTGTACGTCATTGCATTAGAGGTCTAAATCACAGACCTACAATTAATTTCGTCTTAAAGGTAAACTTGCAAAAGTGCACTGGTGGAGGTGATATCGCTGTCTCAGTGGGTGTCTATGGTCCTCGGTCTGTTTCCGCAATGTTTATCACACCACTTTGCGGATGTGAATGTGAGAAGGTACAACAACAGGTAATAGTTAAGATTTAATTAGTATCTCAAAGGTGTGTAGAGCTTGTAATCCCAATTAAGACAAAGAGGTTTTGCACAATTTTTGTCTTGATTGGGATTACAAGCTCTGCACAGCTTTGATATATCGATAGCATCCCTTTACATGGTGCGTGAATCACATTAATTAGTATCGCTGTAGGTTCACGAGCTCTTCAGAATTGATATTTTACTACGATTATCACCAATGTTTTAGGAAAAGAACTCCCCACTGTGCCGTGCTCACGGTGATTTGATCTGCGGTCAGTGTCAGTGCCAACCGGGCCGTGGTGGTTCTAACTGTGAGTGTCCTCTGAGTCTCTACGGAGTTGAGACTCCGGAACAACTCACCGACAAGTGCAGAGAGTAAGTTTATGTTTCTTACAATCAAATTACATATTCAACAAATGAATTAATAGATGTATACATGCATAGTTGATTTATATCCTATCGTTCAGGTATCCCGGAGCTCCAATTTGCGGTGGTGCCGGCACATGTAATTGCGGAAGCTGTGTGTGCAACAATCCTGCTGTAAGCGTTGCTACATTTGAAACTTGGTTTTCTAGCGCTAATTTGAAACTGCTCATCAGAAATTATCAAGTAACATTATTAAATAATATTGCAGATCACTGGCAAGTTCTGTTCTTGTGATCACAAGGCCTGTCCCACGGGAGGACTTGGGCAGCAGACTTGCTCTGGAAATGGTGTTTGCGAATGTGGAAAATGCCAATGTGAAGACAATTGGGAACGGGAAGATTGCTCGTGCACCAAGGAAACCAATACGTGCATGGAAGGAGGGGTACGTTTCTTGTCCACGATCACGCTTTAGTAAATATTAAAGAAAAGTTTCGTGTATTATTTTAACGATTAATAATTAATTGCATTCTCACAGGTTCTGTGTTCTGGCAACGGAAAATGCGAATGCGGAAAGTGTGTGTGCAACAATGGCTTCACTGGAGCGACTTGCAACGCACAAGAGGTACTAATACTAATAATAGTACTGACTAACTGTGATAGATAAATTTTATATATAATTATATATATATATAAATCATTTTATGTATCAATCTTTAACTAAAAAAATCTAAAAACAAATATCAATTCCAGCCAATTGGTGAGGAATCCGAAGAAGCAATGACCGAGGATAAAGAGGTTGTTATTCGCTTTTGTATGTAATTATGCCGATACTTGCGTGAGGGTTCATTTTACATGTCCTGTGTAAACGTTCGAAAGTCTCATATGATATCTACCCCAGTGTTCCTCCTAATTCTTATCCTCATTAACTCAGGACAACATTCCGCCCGTCGAGCCTGAAGCTGAAGGAGGTGCCTCTGAAGAACTTCCGCAACCGGTTGAAGATGTAGTGATCATTATTTCCATTTTTTATATTCATACCCTTGGATCTATAATACATTTGTGACATTGTGGAAAAAGAAAGTCATTCCAGTGAATGTGTAGCATAAAACAAAGTGTTCAATGCGGATGGGAATAAAAAATGAAGTTGTTAAATATTCTTTAATTGCAGGACGACGATGTAGCGAAAACAGATGATGAAGAGCAGAACGATCAGGAAAAGGCAGCAGAAGGACAAACGGATGTCAATTCTAAATATAGTTTGACGATGGTCGTACTTGTCACACTCTCGTTGCTCTGCAGGTTCTTGTAAAAGACAACGTCGCATTGTTTTTACAATTTACACAATGTTGCGTGAATACTCGTGTCAACTCATTGAAGTTTTCACTAACATAATGTTGACGCCAAAGTGCCCAATATACATCAGTTAACAGTAACTATTCGATGTTAGTGCCAAAGTTTAGTTTTAAATTGCATATCGTGGTTATCCATTTGCCGGGAGATAACTTGACAACGATATATTAATAAGTATATAAAATAATAATGATATAACTAATAATAAATTAATTATAGTGTTGATAAGCCCAAACGTCTTTTCCAAAGTTCTCCAAATTGGTGCTTTAATATCTTTTCTCATCAGCTAGTGCCTTGCCCTACATATATTATTTGTGATCTACCATACTGAATGCATTTTGCGATAGTGTTTATTCATTGTAAAAAGCTCTGCTTGTAATATTTCTTGAATAAGATACCATTCTTTGTTCATTCTCTATGAAAGAAAACAACATTTTCTGCACTAAAACAAAGAACAAAGAATGGATTGTGTCATAATGTAATATGGAAATATTTTGCAAAAATACGACTTTGTATTTCCAATTCGGTGTAGATGTTGCTTTAAATGTATTTTAACTAAGTGCGCTTATTCACGTGTTCGATATAATAAAGTATCATATTGTATTATTGGTTGGACTCGTGAAGCATCTTTTCTTATACCCAATGACTTAGAATCTCTTAGGAATACACAACAAAAAGAGCCTAAAATTATAACTAAAAAAGCATACATGTGCCCTTTTATACAGGAAGTTGTCAGTCGAATTAGCCGCTTTGCGTTACTACAATAAAGTAGTCTTTTGTTCCAGACGAACTGCTGGAGAAAGTGATATTTTTCCGAACATTTTCACGAACAATTTACGTTTTATCACTGCTAGTTTTCTGTTTCGGCATCATACAAAAACAGCTTTTCCTTTTAGTGAAAGTGATCGCCGCTACAAATTGAAAAGAGTCCATTTGTTATTTGTTGGTTGCACGTGCAGAGAGACACAATAATTAGAGTTGACTTTGCTGTCGTATTCAAAATATATAAGCATTCAGTCATTCTTTAATTAACGACTGCTCTAGTTTATTTGATTTGTTTTATCGACAGACTGTCGGCATTTTAATTGCTCTTTTTAAATATTCTTTCCCAAGTTTTACTTTCCCAGTTACCGAACTTCTGGCGGAAACTTTCCACCGTAAGTGTAATGCTAAAAGTTTTCATCTGTGCTTTGCTGACCGTCTCAAAATCGCAACGTTTCCCAGGTTTGTGATCTCTTTTGGTTTATAGTTTTCTGATCACGTAACCGAAGTTCAAATGGATGTTCTAAGACTTCAGTATGCTTCACAATAGATTGTTCCTTTCTTTGTTTTATGCAACACGATTTTTAATCCTAAAATGAACTCAAGATTTGCTCATTTCTTTTTGGTAGATATAACAGAAGAATTATAGTTAGGATAATATAATAGTTCGGAGTAACACAATGGGTCTCCATGTAGGGGATCTGCTTTAATATGGCCCGCCAGCGAAAAAAGTTGAATAAAATCGTACATCTGCCAAACATTCAGATTATCCTCCCGCATTTGAACCACCTTCGTATTGGGCACAGACAAATCTAGGATCAGCACCAAGTATGTTATCATAGAGACCAATTTTCACGCGTTTGACGACCTGTAAAGCAAGCTTTATTTATACCGAGTAGTATATATTCAGTACAGTATAGTACACTCGTTCAGGCACTGTATATAGTACAACATACGCAGGCCCGGCTAAAGTTGCTGGTTATGAAGCTCCTTCCGATTACAAAACGGAAGTCCCTTCTCCATTTACCATAGGAGAAGAGTTGGAAAACGCCAATTATCCACAACACCAATCTGCTTTAAATCAACAAAGGTTCCGGTTTCATTTCTACAAAAACACCCTATTTTTATGTTCTGGTGATAATGCTTTTGTTTAATTATCATTATTTAGAGTTCCAGCTGCTCCATCGTATTTGGAACGTTCGCAAGAAACGCATCCAGAGCTTTATCCAAGGTACGGCTTGGTTTTAGTCAATATATTTTGGTTGATGACGTATATGCATACCCCAATAATCGTGCAGAAGTTGAATTGCTTTTATGTTGTTAACTTAAATTCAAAGTCCAACGTATAATTTAGGACAGATAGTGGCAATATTGCCACATTGCCTTCTGCGCCGGTAACGTATCTGAAGACGTCAAATGATAAAGCGACGGGAAGAGACACTCAGCATTTGTCAACCACTCGGAAAGAGATGTACGCTCCAACACTGACAACCTTTGCACAAGACACTAACAAGTAAATGATTCCAGTTACTTAACCTAAAGATCAATCAATATGCTTTGATGAAATCGAAATTGATAATATTCAATAGCAACAATCACTAACAACAAGAGTAATTATTACACAATGTTGATTCAGGGATTTCGAAAATCAGCGAAATTCGAAATTATTCGTTTCTGATTCACCGGATCATCACCATTTGGAGGAGGCTTCCAGCTCTTCCTCCTCATATCACACATCTAGGAAATACCATGGATCGGTGAAGTCTAGCGAACTTTATATATAGGAAGTCTAGTCTAGTGAAATACGCCAGCGATGAATTGCCAGTTAGTGTAATTTAAATAAGTGTTTGTGATTAGCACGCTAATTAGGGACAACTTTGAAATAATGTTAAATCTTTCAGGTTCTGCCTTCCTCGCTTCCAGAGGGTTTTCTGTTTACCGCATTGCGAGGTTCAACAGATCGAAATGAAGAACATGGTTGGAGTATATCAGGCTCGAATCGGCAACCTGACTCGGATCAGACGATCAGCAACAAACATAATGGTTAGTCGTACTCACTTTTTATTTATGTATGTTAATTTGTCATGAACACGACACTCGAATCCTTTTTTTACGAAGCTTGATTGAGTTTTGTATTTGGTTTTCTTGTAACTGTTTCAAAACTTTCTACTTCAATATTTAGACTACGCCACCCGCTTCCAGAATGTCTATCCACCACGAGTTTTTTTCAACTTGTAGGACAGTCAACACACAATATTTGGACATTTAGTATTGTGTTCCAGTTTAAACGACGTTCCTTTTGTTTGACGCATCTTTTCTGCTGCCTTCTTCTGCATATTTGTTCTGCACGTGATTTGTGCGAAGAGTCTGTATTTTCAAAAAGTCATGATATCATTCCTTTACTTACTTATTATTCATTTGAAGCATCCATTGCGTTCGGCTAACTTGAACCCTGGTCTTCATAGATGAGGCAATTTTCTGCAGTCGTTCCGTCAATTCTAAAAATCACTGTAATATGAACGGATTAATTAATGATCATATGAAATATTGGACGCAAAGATATGAATTGACCTCCTGTTTCATACTATTAGACCTCATGCTCATCAAGCTTACAGGGAAAAATAAGAGGGGCACTCTTTCAATATTCAACGGTCACCTCTTTTGGATTGTTCATCTGCCGGAAACGAACCGATAATAAACGATTTTCTTTCCATGTGCTTTTTTAGCTTGGATATAATACTCGGCAGATGAAGAGAGTCATTCTGATTAAGTACAACGAGTTGAAATCGAACACTTGCACATCCAAAAACTTTGTGTGCATTCTAAAGAACATCATTAGAGAACTGCGCTTAAAGGGATCGGCTCACCTCAAATCGTGTCTGTTTTTTTTTTGTTTCTTTATTTTCTATAAGGGATAATAAAAATTTGGAATACAAAAAGTAGTGTTCTATTTCAATACTCACGAAGATATTAGGTGATAAAGTGGAGGATCGATCGGCCCGAAATGAAAAAGTGTAATTGTCCTGCCTTGTTTGTATGGGACCATTAACACTTTTTCATTTCGGCCCGATCGATCCACCACTTTATCACCTAATATCTTCGTGAGTATTGAAATATAACACTACTTTTGGTATTCCAAATTTTTATTATCCCTTATAGAAAATAAAGAAACAAAAAAAAAACAGACACGATTTGAGGTGAGCCGATCCCTTTAATCAATAAAGACTAATAAATTGGTGACGTAAACCTAAAGGAAACGTCGAAGTCGAAGAAACCAATGTCCTTCGTTCGGAAAAAAATAATCATTTAAAAACGAACCTCCAGCGAAATTCGCAGCGGGTAAACCCCTTCACTAGCATTGTAGGCTCGCAGATTATTCATGAATTGAGGAAATGTACTGAAATTAAAGTCAAACATAACGGACTAACGGAAGTTAAAAATACAGCACCCTATACTTCAAGTATCACCTATCACTAACAAGTCTCCATTGAAAATTTAGAAAACAGCAACCATTGTCATACGAGCACAAGTAAATAAGTGATTGGTGAAAAGTGTTTACTCGATATGCTCGTTCCTTGGAAGTGTTCCGTTCATTGAAACATTTTCAATCCAGTCATCGATGGCAACTATATTCCGTGGTTTATTCAACTCCGCCTGCAAACAGTCGTGTTACTAATAAATTCTGTCAATCAAGAAAACATATATAGGTATCATAAACATCGAACTGACAAAGAACCCACATTGCAGTTTTTCTGCACATCAACCGTTGTCCTCCCATCGTCAGCGTTCACAATCAAGATGCTAGAGGAAATGGGTCAAAAACACACAAGAATTTAACCGAGGGGGTGTCGTTTGTTCTGTTTACTTGATCAAAAAGGACAACTAACCGTACTGGCGCGATGGGCTGATTTTGGAGCTGAAATCATGCATTTTTTCTTCTAATTTATTGTAAACTGCATCATGAAAATTTGCGTATATTGCCAAAGATTTGGCAAACTGGATGAATACAAAAACTTTTATATCATCAAAAATGTTACAAAACATATTATGCTATCAAATGAGCGTGTGACTGGAGGGCAATATTCAATCCGTACATAAGTTTATAAAAAAATGAAAATGCCGACCTCAGTTAATGCCGATCGTACCAATGAATCATTGGGATGAGAAGTGTAATTAAATGTCCTGGGGAATACTTTTCCTTCCTTAAACGTTGTTGGCTTGATTGTTAAGTAAAGAACGGCGTCCGTGAAACCTGCCCAGCCTTTTACCGAAGTGTGGCTCGACGTCTGAAGTTGCAGAAGAGTTAGGAAATAACTAACAAACACAAGCTATATTAGCGCTATCGCGCTAACAAAGGATTAGCATTTCCATAATTAATTACTTCAGAGGATAATTATTTTGTAGGCATAGGTTCGATATGACCAGTGCATGCGGCATCGTGCGGCATTTTCTTATAATAACTGAGAGAAAACGTAGTTAGCTCAAATGAATAGTTTTTTTTCCCTAAGGCATAGTAAACTAGTGTGATCATGCGACCGTAACTGACTTTCCATCCTAAGTAAATACAACATCTGGTCCTTGCCTCATACATACCCGAAGGATTGAACAATCAGAAGAGTCCACTTTGGGATCAATTTTCACATTACGAAATGCAACTTGCGGGAGCCCGCATTCGAACTGCGCCTAGAAAGAGAACTCATGTATACATATGTACAGTACTAATAAAAAAACGGTGACGATTTGCTTGAAGCTTATTTTTATCACAGAGACTGTTTCACCTACAAAGCGGAGAAAATGTTATTGAATCGAAAAGTTTGCTGTTTCAATAAAAAAAAGCGTTGTGTTAAATATCCAAATACCTGATTATTTACAAATACGCACGTAAGTGCAAGTAACATTGAACCGCATGCAATAACATATGGTTGAAGACATCCAGAAGATGCCATTTTGTTTATTTTGCCTGAAACGGAATCAAGACTTGAGAATATACTTAGTTTTCGCAATCAGATGGTTGCAAAGAACAAAATGCAATTTACAATAGACTTTATGGTGAAATGACTGGTCTGAACTTGTGCACTTGGTGAGGCTACTTCAATAACCTGTTTTAAACAGTTCCATAATTGAGTGGGATTATCGACGTGTTTCCGAGTATAGTTTTTTTTTTTAAACAAAAATCAACGGACTAGAAAAAAGCTCACTTGCATGGGTCAAAAGAATTAAACAATCAGGAAGGAGTTACTGTAATTTGCCCGTGACTTCATGAAGATAAATCACCTGTGACGAAAATGACGAATCAGCTCGTCCAGAATAAATTATCATTTTGAACTGGAAACGTAACGCATGTGAAGACAAAAAAGCTGTTTCCAGAATTATAAATCAAATAGGCACAATATTCTTTTTTCCAGCAGTTTTTGACCGCTGTGGAACAACAACGTTTTGCATAAGTCGATAAACAGTTGTTCCAGTGATCTGGTATTTTGATCATTTAAGCATAGTAGGCTGACTCAATTTCAGGACTGTTTCCGGTTAATTATTTATTTTGATTTTTCTAGCTTATTGGGAATGGTTCGCTATTTTTACCTAGTGTTCCTCATAATGTATGTTGAGTGAGGAGAATTAGTATGTTTCACTTATAACAAACAAACAGTGAAATGATTTTACGAGTTCTCACATCATTGAGCTCAATTAAACCGAATGCAGAACTACTGCAATTTTTATTATGGACTCCGCTTATCTTGTCGTTATCAGACCAAGTGGACAATGGGACGTGACATAGAAAAAATACATTTGGGTAGCATTTACATTCCAGTTTTCTTTTTAACACTACAATTTAATTAATTAGAATAAATGTAGTTGAAAAATCTTTCTTTGAGTAATTGGTTGTGTGTGCATTATATGATTTTCCTCTATTTTATTGAATTTATTCTAAAAATCGACCAGCATTCAATATTCTGTTCTAATCAAATTATTCTAATTTAAATGCATAACTGGCAGTCGGTTCACGGATTTTATTTGACTCTATGCTTCAGTGTTAATTGGAATTCTCGCTGACATTACATAATATACTGAAAAATTAAATCCAGATAAAATTTTCACAATTATGGAGCTGAACGCTGCTTCAAATGTGAGTTCTTAATATTTCTTATAATTTCTTATATTTTGTTACCTGTTGAGCCCGTATAGCATTTGATTATAAAAATTTCCTTCAAAATGTGAAATAGAGGAGTAAAGAGGTATCTTTCATCTTCCGCATTGGTGATCTTCAACTTAGTCTTTTTCATTTAGCTCATCTTAAGTTTAATCGTGGCCGCTGGTCTAGCTTGTACATGGTGCGCTAGTACACAATTCAGTCGAGCCGCCCTATCAGGACATCAAGACACATTCGATGCCCCTTATTTTCTCATGTATGTTTACTGTCTGTATTTGTTCAATAACATTAGGTTCATTTCTAAGGTTTGAAGCAGCGTTTTCTGAAAAAAACAAAAGGATCACTGCATTCTTACTTTAATTTTCTTTTGTAAAGAAGGGCAGAAATGACAGTCTTCAGTGGATGTATTAGACAAATATCTTTCTTTTTATTCAAGGTATTGTTTTGCTCAGGTGGTTTCATACAAACTTCATTGTCACATGTTATCCAGTGTATATACTCGTCTCAAGATTGCAAAAGAAAGTGGTCAGCGATGTGCATGCGTAAGTTCATATTCGAGTTTTTTGTGATATATGTTTCTTGAATTAACCACGCGTTTGTGCTTTAATTATTGTCATTTAGTGAAGCGCAAATGGCTTTCGGCAAGCGAGGACTCTGTCTGATGTCTGTTATCAAATATGTCTCACCATTCTTAATAATGTGGACGGGAGCCAATTATCTGTATGCGAGGTGCCTAGGTGATTTACATTCGGCTAACAATAAGGCGTGAAATGAAACTCTTCGCTTTTTTTTACATAGTGCACATGGTTACGTGTGAATAAGCATGCATAGTGTACCTCTGTCCCTTTAACGATTTCTGTATTGTTCTCTGGAGAGGCTTAACTAAATCAAACTTCAGGTAGCATCTCTGCCTCAATTGCCACATCTATAAGCTCTTCAAATGCGGCAATGGTCTATGCCATGGGACTATTGATGCTGGGGGACAAGTTTCAGATACAGAAGGTAAGTTGCTAACCAGCCCAGACTACTGCGCAATGATGATGTAGGTACAACTTGTTGCTTCCTTATGATGCGTTCCAGGTCTAATTTGACATTCATCTGTAATTTTCTGCGCCAATATTTCTTTTCTCGATTATGCAACAACAATTTGTTACACTGCTTGTCGCTGGAATTAAAATATAGGCAAGCTATGAGTGTCTACACAGGAATTAAAAAAACCTCAATAAGACACTTTGTTTACAAGAGATTTGGTATTTAGTTTAGCATCCAAAAATGACAAAGTAAAATTGTTTTAGTTTTTCGCTGTTGCGCTGGGAGTGGCCGGAATTGTGACTATTTCCTTGGACCCTCACAATAATAAAGATGGCCATTGGGTTGGCTATGTGCTGGCAATTTGTTCAGCATTCTTCTCTGCCCTGTACAAGGTTTGCATTTTTAGTCTACGATGAGTGAGGGACTAAACATTCTATCTACGTCACCGAGGGCTATCAGTACAGTTATTTGTTGAGCAGAATGTAGAGCAAAAATGTAAATAGAAATATTTACATTTTTGCTTTACATTCTGCACATTAACTCTTATAGGTGATGTTTAAAAAGATTATCGGAGACGCTACACTGGGGCAAGTTTCCCTGTTTATGAGTTGTCTGGGAATACTGAACCTGTTGATCAATGTCATCCCGGCTTTCATTCTCGCATATACTGTTGAGACCCTCAAGTGGAACCATGTTCCGTGGGGCTTCATTATTGGAGGAGGAGCACTAGCACTATGTGAGTGGTTTCTATGAAAAGTTATCGTCTAACTCCATGCAATGTGTCTTGATGAAGAGGATGAACCATGTTCGGTATACTTATATTTTCAGTATTCGATTTTCTCATAAATTTCGGAATTGCGCTTCTTAACCCACTCGTCATCAGTGTTGGAATGCTGGTAGGAATACCACTTAATACAGGTACCTTGTTTCTGAATCGTGATTGAAACTTTCGGCATCAACCATCAAGTCAACAACGGGAATGTTGAAAATAGTAATAATAATAATAATAATAATTTATTTCCAGTTGCATCGATTCTTTCCATTTTTCTTTCCAAACCCATTAAAAATAACCGTAGGGGTAAATGAAAGTAAAAAAGGGTGATAAAGCAACATAACATTTATGCGGTGTAGTTGTACGTAGTATATATTCAGGAATTGGCTACCCAGTAATAGCTGCCTGTGTCCCAACGTTACATTAACATATAAATAATTTTCGTATGTGAAAAGACAATAGTAGGGCCACATAATGGCCCCTATTTTTTATGTTCTCATGCGAATTACAATAAATACTTCACCCAAAAGTCACCTGAAGTACCGGAAGTCCTTACTTTTATTTTATAAAATAGTAAAGCTCCAATTAGTTTGTATATGCACAAGAACTTCATAAAAAAAATTCCAAATGTCTAACATTTTCAGCAATTGACATGGCACGTGGAAAGGTGGCCACTGATTCGGCATGTATATATATTGGAACTGTGCTCGTCATTGCTTCATTTGTATTAATTGTAATTCCATTTGAAATGCACATAGAATGCAGGAAACCGGAGGACGCAAAACAGGCAGCAGCTGATTAATAAAGATATGCATTACACTTTTTAGTTTTCTTTCCATGGGAGAAACATGTCTCTTAATATTACATATTTACATCAGATTTCTGTGCGATATAGACTCTTCCATTGTAAGGCGGTATATTTTTTATCCGTTTCATTTTTTTTCGAGGCGTCATTTTCTATCAAAATATAAAAGTTACAGATATAACTGCAGCAAACAATGAAGAATAAAACATACCCGAAAAGAGAAATTACGCACACCAAAGAGTACCAACTACCTGCCTAACCTTAACCTTCTTGTCCACCAATTCAACTTAACGTCACCTTCGCTTCTTTTTGTCATTTATTATTTAGCACTCCATGTGCCATAACAGTGAGTCTTTCAAACTATCATTTCTCGAATGAATCTAGTTCCACACGATGTGGAACGGTTTTATGATTTGTAGCGACATTTCGGTTTCCTTGGTGCCATATTATATCATTATGTCAGTCATAGTATGGCATAGTCATACCAGTGCGTGCCAATACTTTCTCTCGCAGTCTTGTTCCACTCGAGAGTTGTTTTTCGTTGTTGTGTTTTTTTTTTTTTGCCTTCCCATAAAACTTCCGGCGTTCTCACGTGTAATGACTATTGTGCACGATCTAATGACAGAGTGCTGCAGCACTGGCAACGTGTAGTCTGGTTCTCGTTCCGTCTTTGACATACATTCCATGGATCAGCTCACTTTGACCTTCGGCTGACAGCGCCCCCGCCGGTCCGCCCCCTAATACAGCCTCAGTTGCTATTCACCCCCCCCTCCCCCTCCCTCCCCGTTCCCTATTCCAGACATCCAGCCCTTTCAATCGATAATCGAAAACCACGCCCACAGGTCCAGAAGTTTAATCGGAGAAGTTTTTTTATTCATTGCTGAACAATCATGACCGCCGCAACTGGTAATTCGCGCAGCTTCACCACATTATTGGCCAAGTCGTTTCTGACTTTTGATGCATTTGGAGCTGCACTATTCGGAATTGTTCTCTTCTTCGCGCCACACATCGTCGGAGATTACGTCTTTGTTAGTTTTTTTTATTGATTTTGTATTTTTAATATGGGCTGTCTTTGCCATTTTCGTTTAGAAGCCAACACCTGCCCAAAAGTAGGGGATGATTTTTTTTAATCCGGAATGTCGGCCATTTGTGTACTCCGGCATGTTTTTGCGTGAATACACGGGTCTCTTCTTTATTTCAAAGAAGAATCCTTAACAATCTATTAATCAAATGTAAACATTATCGCAGTTGCGAATGCTGTCTTACCGAGGTTTTGTGTTCTTGTGACATACAATAAGAAAGTTAACTGCGTAGGCGTCCCACAACAAAAACCAGTAATTACCTGATCGGCATCGGAATAGATCAGACCATGCGAAGAGATCAGATGTCCTCAAAAGATAAAGGGACTCGGTGCGCCAAGATGCCTTTTAGTACACATATGTACGCCAAAACATTTGGAAACAGATAAATAGAATGGGGCGCGAAATATCAGCAGGGGCTCGCCAATATTATGTAACAATATGTTTTACTGGTTCATCAAATAAGGTTGACAATAATATATCATAAATTTTGGTTGCAAACGAAAAATTGGGGTTTCGGTCGAGCGGGGATGGAACCCGCATCTTCAGCTATCCGGGCCAATGCTCGCCAATAATATATCAGTCTCTTTGTAGAGAAAATGAATGGAATAGCTAAACGCTGCTCTAATTAAAAAAATTACATCGAGAGAAAATGCACACACAAAAAAAAACAAGAAAAAAATAAGAAAAAAAATTCTGAAACAACTGTTATTATTTTTAGCAGCGAAAGACTGACGGTGTTCACTGGCACCTTATTAGGTGTGTGGGAGGGCAGTTCTTTGCTGGAGGACTATGCGCATTCTGGATGAGAAACTCCGATAAAACTGCACAAACTGTTGTCCATCTAATGAGAATTGTGGTATGTTAAATACGTATTTACATTGTTCACATATGTATAATTCTTCCGAGACGTGGCATATTCCTTTGCCATTTACTCGGAAAAAATCTGGACAGAATACTGTGGAGCTAATTAGTTAATGCAACAAATATTCCCACAATGTTGAGCAAAGAAATATTACACCAGCGTTTAACTATAAATTTAGGCAAGTTGTCTTCTGTTACTGCTCTATTTCCACTGCAAATCTATGACGCCTACGCTTCTTCATCCGATGGTATGAATGCCTGATAGTGCAGCGTGTTTTTTCTGTTTTAAACTGCTCTTATTATATTATACTGAGAAATGCAGTCCTTTTATAGCATTGTCTACAGTTATCATACTAAAAAACGCTTAAAAATTTTTTGTTCTTTTCACAGGTTATGGAAGGAACGAAGTTGCTTTGCTTCAGTGGAGTGGCTGTGAATTTCTTCATGCTATTTCTATCCGGATGGCCACTGGGTAAGTATTTCTTTTAATTACGTTAATGGAAAACCGAACTGCCTGGCTCTGGCCTTGCCGTAAACACATAGTGAATAATAAACATAACGATATGCGATTACATACGACATTTAATAAACATCCTAATTAGTCGTTATCTTGGATGATAAGCGCAACTGCACCAAAACAAAATGTAATTTCCCTACACAGTGTGATAGTAAAATGTCAATTTGTACAATTTTCACTATTTTCTTCCATAAATACTAGATTGATCTGTAAAGCCAAGCAAGCGCGGTAGAGCAAGCTACAATATGTACACCATGATCGGGAGTGTGGGGATTGGGTGTTTGAGTTTGCTGTGATTGAACTGGTAACATGCAGACCTTTCGTGCTTGTGAAGCATACATCAATTTCGGATGGATTACCAGGTTCTCATCGTATGCCCTTAGAATGCATTTCTGATAAGCATTAGTTGACAGTACATACGTAGAATACTCCATAACATAGTTAGCCGGAAAATTAGCACGTGCTGCTAATTATTGCTTAGGTTTCTTGGGCTTTTGCAGTAATTCATTTTAATCGTGTGTGTTTGCAGTGCTTGTGCAGCAAGGTCAGTTTTCATCATTTATAGTCTACGCTGGTTACGCATGCTTCACTTTCATCTAACAATAAAGCACGAAGCTGTTTTTGTTATGATTTTTTTTCGTTGCTTCCCTCAAAAATTAAGATTTTTCCAAAATTAGAACTTATTTCTTTACTAATTGTAAGATGACCTCCTTTCGAAGAGGATTTATTGATAAAAGCAACTAATACATATATGTTATTGCATGCACAAAATATCATACATGTAACGCACACAACATTGGAGGAACTCGCACTTAAAATTATAACTTTCGCATAAGATAAAAGCATTTCTTTCAGTCATCTATAGTTTGTTTTAATTATTTAACTTTCAGGACATCATCTTAAGTTGGACCAGAAGATTGGAAATGCTCTGTATCAACTTGACTCAATTGCATCAATTTGTATCGGATCCGCATGGCTAGCCTTTCCCAAGTGGCTACTTCACAGACAGGTACTACTCAACAATTAACTATTTATAATGCAAGAGTGTCTTTCGGGGGAAATCAAAAGAATACAGGAACGTCCCTACAACTTTTTAATGCATAATCTGCTCAAGAATAAGACGTTGTATATCAACCTACGTATTAAAATTTTTGTTGACCAGAGGGAGCGTATTCGTTCCCGCCAATAAGTTTTATCATCTGTAGTCTAATTGTCGACATGTGTAGCACTTTTTAGAACCCGTGCACTACTTTGCATTGTGGCGGTGGTTTGTTGTTGTATCTAACCGTATGAGCATTCGGTGAACATCTCCAGATTTATACATCAATCTTAACACCTAGGTTCTCGTTACTTTGGATGAATCTCATGAGCTGTGCAGTCGCATTATGGGAGCACTGTTCGTTTGCTCGTTCTGCGTTGCTCAGTACGCGCTTCACTGGGATTCACAAAAGGATAGACGAGTGGCAATCAACTGCAGAGTTGTGGTTAGTGTTTCTTGATAAAATACGTTTAACATGATCGCTGACAAGATATGCACTGTATGCTTATTTAGTAGCCGTGTACATTATTGCATAGTTGGTCATAAGATGTACGCTTAATATTGGTAATTATAGTGTTGCGCCGCGATCCTGACAGCTCAAATTTGGTCTCAAATCGCATATCATGACGATTGGTCGGGTGGCCACTGGGTGGGAATCTCTCTATATTCTATTTGGACTGTTCTTTCGATCATATACCTACTTGGAGTCAATTATTACGAAGGTGGTGACAAGAAGAAAATATTATAGGTTTTAGGGGAAGTAGGGCCACTAAGGCACTATGGTCTTTAAGCAACTTTTTCTATCATCTGAAGCTTTTTTTATTCTCAGGGCACTGAAGCTCTCAATTCGTTTGTTTATTCTCATACCTGAAACATAAGCTATATTCCTGTTTAAATTTAAGATTTAAGTCTGTCAAAATGTTTTTTTTTGTTGAGAACAAGTCATAATGACTCACTGGTGCTTGTTTTATCGTTTATCCTCATTAGTGTATGTTTATTGGTATTCTCGAAATCACAGAGAACGCTTTATATAGATTATGTGTATGTTTATCACTCGAGCTGTGATAACTCTGTGAATGTTGTGATTCAATTTAATGAAGTCAATAAGCCGCCGCTTGAATATTAAATGCACAGTTTTATATGTGATATTTTCATGAAGATATTTTTTCCACAAAATCAACAGCCAAGTGAGAGATCGAATACGGAAAATAGAGGGCTATGGATAACAGACACAATAACTTTTATGTCAACAAAGACGATTTCTTCACGATCTATGAATTCAAACAAAAACCTAGCTGTACTAGAGCAGACAACAATAAAATACAATAGATATGAGAGTTCGATGTAAAAGTGAATGTTTGGAAAAGTAGTTTGGTAATTTGGACCTGAATTAATTACTCTTTAACTGATTCGTGGGTTTTATTCAACCAAAATGTTGATGACAGACATCTCGGGCTTCTATGAGTCCTACTGTACGAATATTTTAACAATCGCGCATCCATACTAGCAAAACATACACTTGCACATAGTGAAATGTAGTATGTAGCTATGTTTTCTGAGTTTTCTGATTATACATAATAAGCGTGGAGGTGGACAAATATATTTATGTTGTACATAATCAGTAAACTCCTTTATTAAACGTGTAATATCCGGAATAGCACTAGCAATAAACTAACTTTGTAGAGACTACCTTGTGATGAATTGAGCAATGAGAATGGAAAAAAGTCCCAAATGGAAAGTGAATGTCCTGAGTCTTCTAAAGGAGAATTCAGCACTTCAGCTCCAGGCCATTTCACATTTTCGTGATAATGAGTGGTCGCATCGACTGTTTCAGCAGTGGATTCCATTGACTCTTCCGATATTGGCGGATCTGTATCGGCTGGTGTCGGATATATTGGTGGAAGTTCTAAAAAAGGTTTGTTAAGTTCCGCAATCCATCTAGGTTCTGCAATCCATCTAGGCTTTATACTAGTCCGACAGTTTAAAATCACCTGTTGGCACTTCCAGAAGCACAGGGATTCTCAACGATGATCGAGTACTCGCCGATCGATGATATGATGATTTTTCCTCAATTTGTGTTTCCTAAAGTGCAGTCTCCTCACTGTGTTATTGGCTGTATTGCTTCTGAAGCTGCATGCATAAATTAACAATATCGTCACTGAATAGCAGATCACTAGAGAAAACAGTGTAAATTAATGTTACTCAAGTCGATTTTGCAAGTTGCCAGTTTATGTTGCAATATACAACCAAGCCTAAATAAGTAAAAGACACCTCTGTCCTTTCCTCAACACCCATCGGTTCCACAGAAGACTCCTCTATTTCATAGTCCTCTTCATCAGTCGAATGATGCCTTTTCGCGTGCCAAGCAGTGCATTTATTTGGTATGCGAATCTTATCCGCGTGAATTTTCATTAGACGATTGTACGACGACTCAATAGCATCGTCAATGTCTTGCTTGATCTGCAAGGTGGAAGTAGATTATTATATTATGCATACTTCCCTCTGACAGTTTCCCATTCCAAAAAGCGGAATTTGAAAGGGCAGCTTCACATTTCCGTTCTTTTCTCCTAGGAACTATGTTATTGTTGATGTTGCCGGTGCTAAGTTCATTTGGAAAGATTAATGCAGACGTTCACACTTTTGATCTAATTTTATCGTTCGTTGCCGCTGTTCTTTTTTTCCGTCGAATGTGGAAGACAACAACATACATAATTCAAACGGTTATACTAAAAAGAACACCAGCAATCTATGCGATGATGGCAATGACAGAAAAGTGCCTTAAGAGTGAGAAATTTTATCACTCAATTAATTCCTAAATAGTTACATTTAACTGTGTCTACTCATATGAACCCCTTGCTGGCAGTAATATTCCTAATCTCAAAGGGTTAAGTACTTTTATACTAGTTTCAAGTATCGTCATGAAGCGGTTTGCTTTACATTGCATTTGTTTCCCCTTTAGCATGAAATTTTGGAAGTGGGGCAAAAGCGTTCCCCTACGTCCTTTGTGACCAATAATTGCTGCAGTTTCATAATTGCCAGTGGTCAGTCAAAGAACAAGTTTCCCAGTGCATTCGAACTTCAAAATACGATCGGGGCTCGAGATTGAGCAAGTTAACAACACAACCAATGCAAAAACATTCAAATGAAAGTACCTTCATAGCTGCAGCAGAACATCGTTGTTCAATATGATTATAGCACTTCTGATATTTTGCGAATTGCCTGAAGTATGCATTTTCTCTTACTAATATCGATGTAGAAATGTCCAAGGACCCCGAGAAAAACCAATGTTTCAAAACTGAAGTAAATGGTTGTTCCACTTCAACATATAATCTGCTTTAGGGTCTTAAATAAATAAAGAAATGCTGGATAAGTAAAATGATATCAGTAGTAGCCGGGTAAATAGTACCTGCAGAAATATTCAAGCGACGATTGCGGTGATACATTGAACATCCCACAGTTTCTTCTTACTTTATGCATGTGGTTCCTTTCGCAGTGCATATACTCCATCACTGCTGTATAAGTACAGTTTAAGAATTGTATTTTTTAAATCTACTATTCTATAGTAGGTTGCAGATCCTACAATCTAAAGTCCATGGAACTTAGTCGAGTACAACCAGCTAACAATAAGTCGGCGAAATTTAGGCGGTGCAAATGCAAATAACCGATAGCTCTAGTACCAGATACCAACAAAGCGTTGTATATAATTAATCGAGCAGTACTTCCACGCTCGATGTCTTATAAATAAATAGCCGAAAAACATAGTGTGCAGAAAAGCGCAACCTGAATTCGACTTTTTCATGTAGGAGCAGAAGAGAATCCAGTGTCCTATCGAATTCATCCATGTGCTCCTTTCCTTTGATTCAACGCACTTCTGTAGACATGCTTCGAATCGCATCACACCGCTAGATTGCAAATCATATGGTAAACTACATGAAAGATGACGAAATATAGGCAGTAATATAGATGGAGAGCAGCATCTAATAAGTGATAGAAAAGAGACACATAAATAAGAAGAGCCATATAGAGTGAACAGTAGCAGTTTCCTCCATTGGGTTTTACAAGAATACTTTCAAACGCACTTGCATGTGAACTCAGATTTCCTCAAAGCATGTCGAGCATCATCAGCGTGTGATAATATATGATGAAATGGCGCCAAAAGTGAAGTGTATGGAGTGCCTAAATAACATCCATTAGATTGTGAAAAAAGTTTATTCCTAATGTGTAGGAGAGGTCTTAGAAAAACACAGGAAAGTAAATCAAGCAAAAGAAAGTAAAAGATTAAGACTTGAAAGACAAACTTACCGCTGTTGGTGGGTATTACTGGAAATGAACATATAACAAAGAAGTTGGGAGCATTTTCTCTTTTTATACATTAAAACCATAACAACACTCTGTGGTATTTATTTATGATAAACAAATAAATACGCGAGGATTCTTTTGTAACCTTCACCTACATGATAAACCCACTACTTCAAATACTGCAAATGAAAGAAACAATAAGTCGTTTATAATAAGTAAACTACCTTGAGCTCCAAGAATTGCGAGAACAGATGTTCGCAGTGAAAGTGCACAATTTTGTGCACATCGTCCATCGTCTGGAGAAGAATCAACTGTTTCTGATATCTCATTTTGTGTGTGCCTCGATGGAGTCGATATCACTGAAAACAATATACACTCTGAAGGACATCCGTGGCTTTGATCCTTTAATCCTTTAAATATGAATGTCGCCCGTTTCAATGAGACCACGATTTACCCTATGCTTGTGTGGAACGTATCCCAGCGCTCTTTATATTACTGCACTCGGATTCATAACAACGGAAGTTTGTTTTCGTGTTTTTGTTACCCGCATATTATCTCAAGCGTGATTAATCCCTATCTTTTCAAAAGGGGGAATTTGTTTGTGAGGAAAGATTTCGCTCCCTTAACCCTCACGCCCTCAATTGAAATCGGACAATGGATTGTTGATTAGTGCCCTCCCAAATGTACTGAAAACACGAGCAGAAGGAGTAAATTAAAACAAACTACTAAGTCATTTTACTATCGAAACTTCTTAATGGAACAAATGCGTTCATATCACGGATTCGAGTAACCTTAGTTGGTTTAAAACAGCAAGTACTATATACAATACAGCCTACTGTATGTTTTTTTGTTCCGACATTCTCAATGCACGGCCTTTGATTCGTATAGGTTTCTAGAAACTAGCGCATAAAGCGGAAACTCTAACTTCCAAAATGTCTTATCAAGCAGAGCTTGAAAATGTCTAAAAGTGGAACATTCTAAAATGAAATGTTGACGGATTTCCGGTACCAGTGAAGTGGAAAAGTAGCAGGAGCTACTTCGTAATAAAAATACTTTATTTCCTGATGATAATAATGGTAATGTAATGAGATGTGTTCAAGACGAAGAAAATTCATGCATACTCTTTCCGAACTAGCAAATACATTTTCAAATGTCGATACTCATTTAGTCTGTACCAGCGAAACTGGAATACGTGTTGCTGACAATGAGTTAATCTAGTATATAATCAAAACAATATGCTAATTAACTAACCTATTCCAACAATTGTGACGGCTATGTAGAAAGAGACCGACTTGGTCATAAGGATATGGTGTGAAGGGAATAAAATTCTTCCTCAGTGCGGTATTTTTTCGTCGTTCACGTGGAATAACGGCTCGTGAAACCACATTACCTGTCCTGAAAGCGGGATGAAAAAAAGGATTTATTTCATCTTCTGATGACCACGCTCACACCTCAATGGGGAAACATTGATTTAAATAAACTGAACGAGCCCACGTGCGAGGCGAACAGAATATATACCGATGCACAATGGACTTATTCACGAAGAGCACATCCAGTTAGTATGAAAACATGAGTGCGAAAGAGCGAACTAACCATAAGTATAAAAAAGACAATAATTCTCGTGTATTCATTTGATTTGGTTTGCGAAAAAAAATGAATAGCAATCTGCAGCTTTTATAGCACTCACTAATTAGGAAAAAAACATGGAGAATTTAAAATCAGTATGAGAGGAAAGGAAAACAAGTTTTGATTTTCCCCGTCTGTTTTTGGTCCGACTAGAGGGCGAAAAAGTACCTCTCTGTATTTAAGGCACTTGTATTAAGGTATTAAGGGAAAACATTCAGTAAGCTTGTACATTTTTAGTTTGACTGTTTGCATGTGTGTGTACACTGTTTAATAAAGACTTCTAAAAAGGAAACAACAAATTCAAGACCATTTGCGGTCTGGAGAAGTGCTTGCCTGGTGCGAACCCTTTCAAGAAATTAATCAATTTGCTGATGTTTTCCGAAGAAAATTCCTCTTACTTTTCGCTTAATTGAGAGATTTCGCGCACTCGGAGTACACACAAATATGAAATGAACGCTTCATTAAAATAACGGGGCGCATTTGGCAAACGAATGGAAGCTCAACTTATATCAGTCAAATAATTAAGCAGAAAAAAATTCTCTTGAAAACTGCGGTACACACAAGCGTATCAAGGTATCAACGTCCAGCAGTCGCAAAAACGTAGCTTTATGTGAGGTTGTACTTATCAGAATCATGCAATAAGACATGTCCAAATAAAATAATTTGGAATATTGCAATAACCTGCAAGGACAAATGAAAGGACAATGGATGTATAATTGCCTTATTGTTAGAGAATTGGATCTGTATTGGTGTTCTGTTAGAGCCTCCTCTAGGTTCAGAGGACAAATCACTGACGCCCCGCCCCCTTCCGTGCTTTCTAGGAAGGACAGATTGTAGACGCCAGAAGAGCCGACGATCGCGGCTGCGGTCTTTATACAATGGCTGCGGTTTATAAGTAATCACCGCACTTCAAAAAACATCAAGTGATATATTCTATGCACGCTGAACCACATAGCTTTTTGGGTTCAGAGGAAACCAATGAATTTGTTGCTATTACTAAGCAGCCTTTCTATTTTCAAGTCGGGTACTGAGTTACGGTTGATACCATTTAATATTCACCAATATTATGCGGATTCATGCCAATAAGGATGCGCTCACTTTGCAGCGTCTACTGAATGCTCTGTGGGACAATCGGGAGAATCAACCAGAAACAAATGCTTTTTCTTCCTTTACCAAAAACGTGACTTTGCGTCCGCTGAGAAATTATGTCAACGGCATGTTGTTTATTTTAATTCTTTTAATTTTTATGGACGGATTTTTATGGATTTTTATGGCGCCCTTGAAAGAAATATACCTTTTTTGGTAGCATAACCAGTGCAGAAAGGTAAAGTCATTCATTGTTTTAGGTCCGGTGGGCATTTGGCATCCATAACCAGTGACGAGGAATATCTGCTCGTTGAGGATGCTGTCCTAAAAGCACAAGCTCGTATATTTGTCCGTGTCTCACATATATAATGTAGAAAATGAAGAACTTATATTTTCTATGTTAAAACTTCAGGCATTAACAAGAAATCGGAGTGTGTGGATTGTGGATTGGACTTAAACAAAATAACGAGTCTTACGTCGAATGGTTGGACGGGACGGAAAATAGGATTCCATTCAATACAGGTACCTCATCACTGGTAAAAAAAATTCCGCCTGAAAATTAAGTGAGCAATTATCACAAAGAGGTCACAAACTAAACAATGCCAGATTCTGAAAGCATGTAGCCATGTGCACACAAAGACATAATGCACTAGATGACTTCGTTGTGACCATGCTACACACTACAGTCGTCTTGATGCATATTGATAGTGATCCGAAAATTGGGAGCACTATGTACCTCTGGTCACCTCGAAGTAACCGTGCTAGGTTACGCTGTGTGTCATTTGTTCGAACTTCCTTGCGAAAAACAAATTGCTTTAGCATAGGTTGTGTGATGAAATTTTAAATTTTCAGAACAACCTGGCTCTTGCTTCCGGTTCGAGCTATCAACCAAACAGGTGCGCAGTGAAGATTGCAGCAAAGAATTAGCAGCCGTATGCATTCAACCAAGTCATGTATGTTGCTTTAAACATAAGGGATTACTCGCTTATTTAGTTGATCCTAGCGCGTGCCGTACAGGAATATTTTCCAACCATCATTAACAACTTGTATAGCATGGGTAATCGCGCTTTCAGATGAATTATGAAACGCACAGATACGCTTTGTGTGAATCTGGGTGGAGTCTATACGACAAAACAAACTCGTGCTACAAGGTGTATATTGGTTATATTGATAGCGCACTTTTGTTATCTTCATAAACACATGTAATCGAATGAATAGTTGTCGATTGAAAGGCCTGTGGGGACAAACATTGGAAAAAACATGAATACTCTATGGTTCTTCGTGATATTGGCAATTCACTGTTTGTCAAACACGCTTGCCTCCAACTGAACGCGCACTTGGCCTCGATTCACAGTATTGATGAAAACAACTTTATTGCTGGTGACTTTTCTATAGGCTAATTTGTGATTTTGATCTTAATCTCAAGCATGGTACCATATGACTATAGCTGAAGAATGCAATGAAATGCGCGGTACATGCATACTTGCCACTATTCGCTTTAGAGCTGGCAATGAGCGGAACAGTTCTGTCAAGTATTCACAGTCATGTAACCATTGGTCTGCTCCGAAATCCGATGAACGAGTTTTCCTGGGTTGATGGTAGCACGGTCGACTTTCAATTGTGGGCACCTGGAGAACCGAACAATATGTTGCCAAATAAAGACTGCGTCGTGGTGAGTTTAGATTCTTTCCTATTTATATAGTGACAACGTTTCGGAGAGAAAAAACTGAATGGTGCTTTTAAGATCTACACAGACGCAGTGTTACAATTCATGAACAGCGGCATACAATCGGACTTGCACTTCAAGATGTGGAATGATGTTCAGTGCTCAAATGGGCAGCGAGCAGGAGTTTGCAAGAAGCCGGCAACGCTAATAAGCAAATGAATGCATCAATTTTAAAAAAGAGCTGGGGCTTAATAGAATATTCATTAAAAAACGTTGCAAATGTTCTAACGGATATATATATAAGCTATGAACAATTACTGCTTAGCATGCGTTGTCATAAATTCTCAATAAGCATTAACTTATGCAGCATCTAATATGGCACATGTAGGATAAGTCAAAATGTACATAAAAGCAGCCAGAAAACATGGGCTGATTTTTTTTTGCACTTACATCATACTGGGAACCACGCCAAAACCTGAGCTGCATTTAAAGGGACAGGCGCATGAGAAAAAAAAAGATTTCCTCAAATTATTTGCACAGCAAGTCCGGAATTACAGAAATATTACTGAAAACCGCCCGCATTTCTCTACACCTAGAACTCGAAGAGTTGGTCCCTGGCAAACCGTCCCACGTATCGTAGTCAAAATCAATGTTTGCTCTTTTAGGGCAATACAGTATTGGAAACGCTTTGTTATAATAGTAAGGATGTTTTTCATTGATTTAACAATTATTATGTAGAGAAATAATGCTAGTGGACTGATATAAACCGTAAAAACGTATTTAAACCTTTCTGACTAGGGTACCTGGCCGAACTGTTCTTCGAGTTCTAGCTGTAAATAAATGCGGTTTTCACTGTAATATTTCTGAAATATCGGACATTCTGTGCAAACAAATGGAGGAAAACCTTTTCCTTGTGAGCTTGTCCCTTTAATACATATAATGCAATTCAGCGTGCGCAAACCCGTTCGCTGTAAACGTTTCGAACTCATATCGCACCACCTCGAAATGTTCCCCCACCTCAGTGAAATTTCCATCAGTGCCATGTCAGCTAGTAGGATTGTAAAGTTGCAAAATGGAATATTCCTCCATGCAAGATAGTGTCATCCGGTACATGACTATGGTTAAGCCAAAGCTCTGCAGTAGAACACGTTTGTTATAAACATAAATCGCAGGATTTAACGTGTCCCTCGAGGAAGTGCAATTCGAACATGACTTTTTTACTTAAGCAAATAAAGACATCACACACCTAAACACCTCGGGGCCATAGAGAAAATAGGCGAAAAGGCGGGGTCCAAGGTCTCTAGCTGGATTGATCGGGTAACCGACATTCATTCCGACGGAGGTACCTAAAATGAAGATGCACAAAATGAGCAGTCCAAAAAAAAGCAATGCCGTCACACCTGGTCATTTTGCACTTACCCTTTGCTGCTTCACCATAAGCATCTATCTGCTTGATGTGTAAATTGCCTACGGTAAGTTAGTCCGTCGACTAATAAAAGTTTCTAGTTATAAACAATACTAATGCCAACAAACCAAGCACGATTAGAATGAATCCCACGAGGATAGCATGTAGCGAATGTGGCACCTGGAAACATACAAACTACATTAGTATTATTTAGAGATTAATTATTAAGACGGCACTAAGAAACTATCAAATAGTTCACCTTGTTTCTCTTATCAATAATCGTGCAGACAAAGAGTGATAGGAACGACGTACCGATAATCTGCAAAGGGAAGTGAGCAATGAAACACAAGACAACACCATGGTGAACAGCTATAGTGATGCGATTTCATAATTTAATAAATTTTGGTGAAGACTTATTTGACTGCTGGTAGCAAACTAGCCTTCGAGAACTCTATGTCACTTTCTATAGCAAACCTGGTCGAAGAAAGCTGTGATATTCGACACGTGGCTCATTGGAAACGTGCAGAAACAAATGGCCGTTCCTTTCTCACCGGTAATTGTTCTAACATCACCAGCATAAAAATTGACTTGATCTACAATGCGATGAATAGCTGCCAGTCCTGGTTGATTAGACGTGTTAAATGCTGGTCTTTGTTGCAGTGTAGCTCATTATGAAGTTACTCCTGGTCGATTAGACGTGTTAAATGCTGGTCTTTGTTGCAGTGTAGCTCATTAGGAAGTTAATGTTGTTGTTAACCCACCCAAGTAAAGGAGATAAGCAGAAATTGAACCAGCAATTGCACCAATTGTTTGAGAAATTGTATACAAAATGAACGTAATAAAATTGATGTCGCCAAATGTGTAGAACATAAAGGAAACAGCGGGGTTCATATGTCCGCCTGCAATGTACATTATAATTTTATTTCCAATATTGATCTGATTTTATTTCCAATACTGAGCACAAGAGCAAGTAAATATTACCCTACCCGATGTCTTGCTAACCATTATGGCACAAAGTGTAATGGCAAATCCCCATCCAATATTGATATGAATCCACGTGTTCAACTTCTCGTGTGCCAAGAGAAACTGCATTACATTGCAAAGACCGATGAACTAAAAGGATGGACCTCTTGGATTTATAAGATTTATTCAGTATTTGAAAGCGTTTCTATATCGTTTCTTTAATTTGTCACTACTGTTGGCTGTAAAAAACACATAATCCGTGACCCACCAGAAGCATGAACGTGGCGAAAAACTCCGACAAAACATTTGCAATCAACGTGTTATGTATATGGAATTTAATGCGGAACCTTTCCAATCGAGACTGAATAAACGTCATATTTGTTGTTCGAATGTCGGTTAAAATCCTGTTTTATATTGCGACAAACGTCATATGCATGAGAGTGCATTAGAACGCAAGCAATGTAACACAAATTCTGGTGAGACTACTTAGAAATAGGCACAGTTGACTGTAAAGACGGTAATCGACTGCTTAAAAGTTGAATTGCGAGGCGTTTGAAATATATTGCACGTTCTTCCTTTAAATACTCCGGGAATGTTCCTTTTTTTCGACTCTCAGTAGACATGACGAGTGTATGTGCATTCAAAGTGCGCAAGCAAAGCACTGGAAGGAAAAGCCCATTTCAAGGTGAGTGACCGACCAGTCAACTGTGAAAAAGAGACTGTGATCTGTAATGTGTGATCTACTGTTTTTTCTCCACATACCACTCATGAAAACTGCAATGGTATTGGGTAAAACCCAACGATATAACTTCCTTCCATTATACTTTTTGTTACTTAGGGATTATGGTTTTCTTGCAATTGCATACATCACTGATCACGGCTCTTTGTGGAGACTGGGTATGATGAAAAACAAAAGAAGAAACGCAAAACTATGAGCAATAATGGACACATTGATTCCGGGACTCGAAGCAACTTACTCTTCTCCGTAAACGAGGCTTGTTGTATAAGGAAAGTAGTATATCTGAACTTCAGCACACTATGTGCAAGTATACAAGATCCAAGGCCACAATTGCTTGCACTAGACAACAATTTCTTATAATAATTCGATAACCAGTCGTTAATATATGTTTCCGTCGAGTGGAATTTAACAATGTTGAATAAATTGAAAATCCCACAAACACAATGATAAAGAATCAAAAGTTTAATTAACGGGAAATTCGACCACAGAACATAACAAATCGAAGCCATAAAAATACGGCAACACTAATAAGGAGACCAACTGCTGATACCAGTATGTGCCCACAACTATGAAAATAACCGTACTCAAAAACCAGCATGATGAGACCAAAAAAAGTAACAGATTAGACTAATTAAGGCGCAACAACAAAAAATGCTCAACTAAAAAGATAAAACGCAAAATATAAAAAAAAACTTGGAGATAACTGAGCAGGCATAATTCGAGGAACATTATTACGATCTATTGAACGGGTATAAATAAAGCTTAAAGGTTAGAAAAGAAGGCGTGAACAGTGGTTAAGTCGGAGAAGCTAAACTGAGTTATCATGACAAACTAAAGCCGTAAATGGTTAATACTTAACCGCAAACAATTCTCAAAGTAACAAATTAGACTTAATGATTAACATGGCTAACGTACAATTCAAATCTCACATTAATCGAAAACAACTAATGAAAACAAAAGAAAAATGCAATAGTGATAATGTTAAAAAATGCATAATAAGAGCAGCATTTAGTCAAGTGGCCCGAAAGAGATGCAGCGTACCAGTGAGAGCGTGCCTAACTTAAATAAATCGAAGAAATTCTGTATAAAGGCATAGGTTGATATGGTTGAATACAAAGTCACCAGACAAGACGTGGGAAATCTAATCCTCCGACAATAAATACTACATTTATAAGAGGTGACCTGCATAGCTACGCTTTCTTGATGGTTCCAAAGCTAGGGTTCCATACGGTCCTCAGTCTCCGGCTGAACCTAAATATAATAAATGAAGAATACTTTAAACGTTCCAATGCAACAATCAGAGTGTACATCTTTCACCGCTCGGGTCGACAAATGAACCCGTTTTTTTTTTAAATGAAAGCGCAACAAAAAGCAGCAACATCCTTTGTAGGAATGAACGCACCCTCTACTTTCATTAACCTTCATGAACACATGTCCTTAATACATGTCTTAATATCCGTCAATACATGTCCATAATACTATACTATTCAGAGACTAATTGAAGATTACCTTTCCGAGCGAATCAGAACGATCATTTGATGCTGCCACGAACTCCTGAGTATGAAATACATTAATTTACATACAGTTTTACCAGAAAGTTTTATACTCCTGTTTCGACTGACAGAGCAAATCATATAAAGAAAAGCGAGTAACGCCTTTGGAACTGAATATAGGCTCTAATTTCATCAACCTTCGTCTAACAGGCACCTGTTCGGTACAGCGATTCAATCAGGATAGAAAGGATTAAACCTTACCTCGACACCTGACGCATGGGCACCTTGCACGATTGCGAACCCGTTTACGATTCGCTCTAGTACGCGAACCTACAGAACAAAAAATAAACTGTGATAGGGAAGTGGTTGTGTGCGCGGGTCCACATTCTCATTAGGAAAAAATTTGTTTCCGACGCGCGAACTCGTCGAGTGTTTTTAACTGTAGGACAATAAAGTAAACCATGACAGGAAAATGTCTGCTGATACAGCCAAATAATGCAATGTTTTCTAACTTAAAAGGCATACCCTCTCCGAAAGCTCCTCATATTTCAGCTTGTACTCTTCCTCAAGCCTTTGTTCCTTTAATTCAAATCCCTCACAAAGTTCATCGATTTTTGAGTTCAGCTCACTGAAACGAAACACTAAGACCATGCACTCCTCAAGCCTGACAATGAGGCTACCACAAAAATAAATTTAGCAACGGTCTTACGTCAACTTCACTTGGGCGGCGCGAAGCAGTACGTTAACATGAGGCATTTCACCATCATCTTCACCCGGTGTCCCATCTGATTTCGTGGCCTCAGAAGAATTCTAAACGGGCAAAATAATGGAGACACATTTTGTGACAAAAAGGAAAAAGAAAACAAATTGTGAACCGCTCACTCTGTCATCTTCCATCTGGAATAGATCCTCTTGTACTGCCAGTGCTATCGAGACTACCACCTAAATTTGTTCACTATTATAGATATAATAACGAGTATACATGGTATTCGCAAAATTATACATATACACATATATGGTGAGTTTATACGAAAAACTGAAAATCCATACAGACTTAAATTCGGCAAACTGTGCAGCGCCTTGTCCACCAGCTGATCCACCAAGAACTTGACCAAGGCAATGTCTGAAAAATACTGAAATGTGTGCGATGCGCTTATACGTTTGTACAACAATTTGTTGAAATAAGGCTACAACACTCACCTCGAACACTCATTAAAGTTGAACTTCTCAACAAGCTCGGAGCAAATGTTGTCGATATTGTTTCCATCTACCGAGGGGATGCGCGCATCTGTCTAAAACCAAGCATTCAATTTACATCTTTCTTGTTTCTTTCAGTCGTTCCCCTAGTATGTTGCTCAATTGCTAAATAAGGACACGTACCGGGTAAAACAGTAGTTCTTTGTGTGCCGGATTGAAGCGCAAACAAAATACCTGCAAGGTGGGGGTTAATTTATGCAAGTTAGTGAACGCGAAGCAATCAACGAGAGAACTGACAAATCGCAAGCTTTACAAACCATCATTAGTTCCGATGGTGGTCCTTGTTTGGCTGACGACCCCGCGTCATACACGTACTGGTCATCTGTAAGATAAACTAATCAAAAGGTAATAAATATTCGTCAGAATGGTGAGGCCGAACGAAGTACACTTAAAAGATAACGAAACGGTAAACCAACCTTTGAACTGTCTCCTACCCCTAATATCCAGAACAGTGTCGTCAGCCGACCGGACAACAATATTGCAGCTACAGATCTGCTTCATCACTGAAAATAGAAAGTGATCAAGGAGTAAGGAGAGGTCAACAAACGGAAAGTGACTAAGCATTTTTTTAGACTATACGGAATGTAAATTTAAAATGCATAAGTGATCGGCTCACGTTCTCGGAGCGGCTCTTCCGTGCGACATACTGCAAAAACGAGCGTGTCATTTGCCTTAGAAGTTTCTGCCACAGGAAACATCACAAAGCGGGTATTATCCGCCTGGTGCAGGGTCATTACATAGGAACCCATGACAAGGTAGTAACTGTAAATCAATTATTAGATAAACGTACAAAGCTAGTGGATCACAACTAGAATTCCGACATAGCCTTTTATGGCACTAACTTTTCTACCCAAACTATGCAACATCGGGTACTGCCGCTTTCACCTAAGCAAAGGCAGCGAAAAAAATATATACGCACCCTAATTCCCTTTCATGGATTGTGACATCGGAAGCGGCCTGGGCACAATCGTTCGAGGTCTAAAACAAGTGACATTCGAAAAAAAGTAGTTTAAAATTCACTTGTTCAACACCTTCCTTTCAATTACAAGAAACTAGTAAAAGATATTTTCAGGTGTGAAATCATATCAGTGAACTATTATTAAATCACACCTGTAATGGGAACTGCATAAGGATCGATAATGAGGCAACCTTATAGACTGAGTAACTCTACCTGCTGCTTGGCACGTGCTTCCTTCTTATGCTTACGATCCCGCTAAAACCAAATTTTAGACAAGAATAATACTGTTAATTGACGGAAAAATGACACCGACAAGTCCAACTAATAAACATAACGCAATGACGGGTTTCTCTAGGAACAAAGCGCTAGTGAATACTAACCTACGTTTCACGAAAATATAACACTAAATGTTGCAAAGCGCAAGGAAAGATTTAACTATGCACATAGTAAACAGAATTGTATTATGTAAGAAACTGCCACTTACGATGTACTGTTCTTCCATAGCTGCGGAAACTCTAGCAACGTAAACCTTTGGCACGGAGCTTATTTCGGTCGAGGTCTAAACATACTAAAAATAGAACAACAACGAAGTACAAATATGACCTTAATAAAGGAAAGGGAAAACAAACTAAAAGAAAACAGACAGCTAAGTTCTGAGAACAGGATAAGGCTACCTCTCGTTCCACTCGGTACGAATCCTTTTCTCCATTTTCCACAAATGTGCCTCTGTCCCACCAATTGCATACATCATCATACACGAAGATTGATTGTCCCTTGTCCTGCAAAATCAATTGTTGTTTATGCCAATATAGCACTTATTAGCACCAAAGTTCGCTTAAGGTTCCGCGTAAACCAGACACGAATTAACAACAGCAAATTGTTCCAAAACGTATGTAACAAATCCAGCAGTTCTAGAAGTGACATATCAACAAACACTGTTCTTAAGGTATTTATTTTGGAAATCTGGCTATGATCTGCGGAATACGGAGAAATAAACTTACAAAGTGACATGTGGATCCTGCTCTAACAAAGGGTGTCGGGGGCACTTTTTTGTTCGGAGTCACATGACGTTCTCCAATCTGCAACAACACTCACCTATCATTAGCGCTCAAAACTTTTTATTGTTAAGCAAGTGCTAGGGGCACCCATAACTAAAACGCAATTTATTTAAAAAGACAGGACCAATAGGACCAAATGAAGAAATCGTAGGGATCAATGTAAAGAAAGGCTACCTCCTCACTGACGTCTTTGGATTTATCCAACTCAGAATTTCCTTCTCCATTCAGTTCAGTCGCAACGGAGTGTATTCCCCTAAAATGTAGAACAATGCACTGTATAAAAAAATCAAACAAGAAAAAATCATGAAGCTGTTCCAAAAAAAATCCACACCTGGGTGTAGTAGTGGACTTCGAAACAGTACTTCCGACCGGAGGCCGAATCATACTATGCAGGAAGTGAAATGAAAACACTAATAAGCATGCAAAGCGGTCGCGCGTGTGAGTGTATTAGCATGGTGCATGTGGGGATTGGTATGTGGTCTCACTAAATCATCAATTCACAAATTGTAATGGACAAGCTAAACAGGCATGATAAATAAGCAGACTGTATGCAGAGGAAAGACAACCACGGGCAACCACACGGGATTGATCGTTGTACAACTTAAGGTAGTAACTGTAAATCAATTATTAGATAAACGTACAAAGCTAGTGGATCACAACTAGAATTCCGACATAGCCTTTTATGCCACTAACTTTTCTACCCAAACTATGCAGCATCGGGTACTGCCGCTTTCACCTAAGCAAAGGCAGCGAAAAAATATATACGCACCCTAGATCCCTTTCATGGATTGTCACAGCGGAAGAGGCCTGGGCAGAATCGTTCGACGTCTAAAACAAGTGACATTCGAAAAAAAGTAGTTTAAAATTCACTTGTTCAACACCTTCCTTTCAATTACAAGAAACTAGTAAAAGAGATTTTCAGGTGTGAAATCATATCAGTGAACTATTATTAAATCACACCTGTAATGGGAACTGCATAAGGATCGATAATGAGGCAACCTTATAGACTGAGTAACTCTACCTGCTGCTTGGCACGTGCTTCCTTCTTCTGTTTACGATCCCGCTAAAACCAAATTTTAGACAAGAATAATACTGTTAATTGACGGAAAAATGACACCGACAAGTCCAACTAATAAACATAACGCAATGACGGGTTTCTCTAGGAACAAAGCGCTAGTGAATACTAACCTACGTTTCACGAAAATATAACACTAAATGTTGCAAGCGCAAGGAAAGATTTAACTATGCACATAGTAAACAGAATTGTATTATGTAAGAAACTGCCACTTACGATGTACTGTTCTTCCATAGCTGCGGAAACGCTAGCAACGTAAACCCTCGGCACGGAGCTTATTTCGGTCGAGGTCTAAACATACTAAAAATAGAACAACAACGAAGTACAAATATGACCTTAATAAAGGAAAGGGAAAACAAACTAAAAGAAAACAGACAGCTAAGTTCTGAGAACAGGATAAGGTTACCTCTCGTTCTACTCGGTACGAATCCTTTTCTCCATTTTCCACAAATGTGCCTCTGTCCCACCAATTGCATACATCGTCATACACGAAGATTGATTGTCCCTTGACCTGCAAAATCAATTGTTGTTTATGCCAATATAGCACTTAGCACCAAAGTTCGCTTAAGGTTCCGCGTAAACCAGACACGAATTAACAACAGCAAATTGTTCCAAAACGTATGTAACAAATCCAGCAGTTCTAGCAGTGAACATATCAACAAACACTGTTCTTAAGGTAAGGCTATTTATTTTGGAAATCTGGCTATGATCTGCGGAATACGGAGAAATAAACTTACAAAGTGACATGTGGATCCTGCTCTAACAAAGGGTGTCGGGGGCACTTTTTTGTTCGGAGTCACATGACGTTCTCCAA
>JAANDG010000362.1:5000-145875 GCA_036852015.1 Pelodera strongyloides | reverse complement strand
ACAAGTAAAACATAGAACGCAACGCTCCACACCTTTACGAAAATTAAAAGCCAGGCGCCACCCCCCCCCCATTTCGAAAATGACAAAATGGACGTGGCACTCACTCATTTCTTAGCTCACCAAGAATAAAGTGAAATTCACTGAAAATTTTAAATTCACACAAAAATGCGAAAATGGGGTTTGCTCAGATGGAGAGGTGTACTAATAGTTTAAATTTCCGGTTAAAGCTAAATTTCCCTGGCGTAATTTATTAAAAAATCCCTATCTCCCCAAATGAGTGTGAATCGGTTTGCAGTTCGGGGACAAGGGAATTCTTCCCTGTAGGGATAAATTCCCTCAGGGATTTTGTCCCCAGGGATTTATTTTCCCTGGGGACAAATTCCCCGTGAGTGGTGAATACGGCCTCTGGACTGGCGAATGTCTGCGCTAATCTTGCGCACCCCGTTGGCCACCAGGCGGATAAAACATTCCTTCTGAAGGGTGTCTGGCTGAGACTGAAATGCACAACAATTAAACATTCAACTTAGTAAATATACTATTTCTTCACCTCGAAGTCGTTGGTGATGGTTGGACATCTAGATATAAGGCCATAGTGTCCATAAATTCTGCCAGATCTTTTTAGGGTGTCTCTGAAAAGTTCAGCCAATTTTTCAGTAGGATCATTGTCATTCTGTGGAAATTTCCGTAAGCATAATTCCCTAAATTCATAGAGTTAAAAAACGAGATAAACCCCCTATTTTTGGGTGCGTGGGTGAAATGTATTAGGCTAGCGCAATGGACAACTTTTCCATACAAAATACGAGCAGTTATGTTTTTGCTTTGCTATTTTTTCAGTTCCTATCCATTTATGGTATTTTTAATGGTGATTTTCATTAATTAAATTATTTAAACTATTTTTGGTGAAAAAACCCTAAACTGGGTGTCATTTCGCTTTAAAAACAAAAAAAAACTCAAAAATCTCTACAAATAGCATACTCACGCACACTTTTCTTTCTCAGGAAAATATGTTCACAGTATTTTGACACCAGACAGACGTTGTATGCAGTACCCTGCTTTTTTGCAACTGCAATATGCCGCATTCTATATTATATGTGCTAATTATTTGCACACCACAGTGTTGACAAGTAAATCATATTACAAGTTTGTTAATTCATACGACTAGCACATTAAATCAGATTCCAACAACGGTAGAAAACCTTTTTTGTAAATTTGCGGATTATTTAGAATTAATTAATATGCATTGAGGGTCAATCCGCTGTCCGATTTTTCATATCTGGTAGTGGTAAAGAGCTTTTGGTTTGTGTTGCGCGTTGTACATTGATTAAGCTCTCTCTCTCTCTCTCTCTCTCTGTCTTTCTCTCTATCTCGCTCTCTGTTAAGGTGTTTTTATGTCCGAAGGCATTGCCTCTTTCAACTCGCTTTTCTTCTATGCACATCCAAATTGCGAAAAGCTTCCCCGTTTATTACCCACTCAATAGTCAAATGTGCCGTTTGTTCTAATTAGCCATCTACATTATAATGTATGTAACTTCATCGTGCGGTCAAGCAATATGTCTTGTATTGCACTAGAAATTAATTATGAATCTACTGCAGTTCAATGCCAGAAAACTTAATTTTTACATTGTCACGCCTTCAACGCGTAACTATGCACAGAAAGTCTTCTGGATACTGTGAAATAGTGCGTGCGGGAGGCGGGAGATGTGCCAAGGTGCGAATATAGTTGGCGCACCGCCGGCGCTCTTGAGTTGTGGTACCGCGCGGATCCCCGCACTGCGTCCAAAACGTGCTACAGCTGCGCTACGATGTATTGCGGAATTTTATCAGTATTTGCAACTTCAACAACGCCCGCCGTGTTGCATTTCCACAGTTCGATACATAGTCTGCATGTCCAGAAACTTCCACCGTACAGTAACCCATTGTTTGTAATTATGTAGAACAATTAGGAGTGCGCCAGAAGTCACAACTCTCGGAATTAATCTGCCAATTGTTAATATTGCACTGTGTAATGTTATGTATTTGGAAGCTATTACGCATGATTTGCTTACTCAATGACATACCAAGTGTAAGATTACGAAACTATGAGTACGCTGTTCTATATACATATTAGCGCTTTTCGCACAGGATAGTAGTTGGCCCAGATATAGTGTAATTAATTATTTTAAAAATTACATGGTCATTTATCGTGAGAGAGAAAAAAGAAATCGCTGGCACATTTTAATATGTACGTTTATCATTTTCAGAAACAAACAAAAAACTTGAAACAATGAAGTGATAAACTGATTGACCTATTTGAAGCGCAAGAGAAGGGCATACGGTTTTGACAAAACGATTTAAAATATATATTTTTTTGTTCTTATACAATTCTATTTTTATACCCAAACGCTTTCCAAATCAAATAGTTGATATTTAAAAATGGACATAATTCACTTTGACCAATCCCTTTTATATAGAAAAAGAGGCAGTAATCCCCATCCCTATTGTTATAGCAATGAATGGCATTTAGTTTTAATTTTGGATTGTTACGGAATTCTTTTGCACGTGGAGCACCTGGATTTTTTTCAAAAGTTATTTGTGAATATAATATAAAAGGTTATACCAAAAGGCATCTTTTATCTGCACCCGCTATACGACATACGTGTGTTTTATAATAACAGAAATATTATCCGTAATAGGTGTGATAAAGAACGCTCATTGTGCTGATCATTTAACCCAACAGACTTTTATCACGTGTTTAGATGGCAGCTTGCTCGAAGCGAATCAGCTTAAATGCCAGGTACTGTTGATGATGATTTTTTTCCGGCCATTTTGTAGTAAGATTGTAAGTAAGACACATTTTCTGTTTTAGCACATAGAATGCAGCAGGAGCAAATTTCAAAGAGTTACAATAATGCAAGCGCGGGAATTCTACTAGATACAGTGCGAAGTCTGCGAAAAGTTCGCGTCAAATTTTTCCTAAGGGAGCCAATAGTGGAAATTATGGTAGTCTCATGTTTTTTTTGTCTAAACTGTGTCTCTCCAGTTATTTAGCTTCATGAAAAGTTTTCAAGAAGCGGCCGTTAAATTCATAAATCATCCTTTCGGTTAAATATTTTTTGTTTGTTTCATTATTACGAACTGTGTACTGGTAAAAGAAAGCATTCAGTCCAAACGTCGGAATGAATATACCAAAAAGGTATCAACTTCCTAACGCCTCGCACGAGTATGAAAAGATCTGAGCTTATCTGTTATTATTTTTTTTCTTCCTGTGGTATAGTTGTTTACTTGTTATTGGCGGCTAATGCCCCTATCAAGCAGGTGTCACAAGGGTCATACAGAGTTATTCTTTCAGTAAATAATGTTTGCTCTGACAGTGTACTGTGATTTTCGTTTGAACAATTCCTATCAAACGCTTTATTTTGTATACAATACAATTCAAAACACGAGTGTTTTTAAAATACTTTATTCGGTCATAAATAATGAACGACTTGAGGGAAAAAACGAGAATTTTGGGGCAAATGTGCAGATAAAATGCGGAAGTATACGCAAACCGGTGATGTACATCATCTTTTGTTTGTTCGTTCGCGGCCCACCCAAAAGGAGCCCAGAAAATAGGAATCCCTTGAATTATGCAAAGGAAAGCTATTTCGAATGTGATGCTAGTGATCCCTGGCAAATTTCGTCAAACTTGTTTATTTGAAGGAGGCATGTCATGATGTATTGTATTGACCATGTTATCCAAATTCCAAATAGTGAAATAGCCATAGTATGCGCCTTTTTGCTCTGTCACATGAAGGTGTTTTCTAATGTTGCAGTATCAGCATAAGCAATGCGCCCAGATTATTATATGTGGATGATGATCATACTGATATTTGCTTGATAGCAGTATGGTTATGTCTTGCCTTTGCTCCGAAATGCTTCCCGAGTAGACGGTAGATTTCCTAATTGTAAGACGATACTGTAACGCTTACATATTAGACCAATTGCTTGTAGTCTTCCTGAGAAAGGGCTGGCGTGAACTTAACACGGCCTATCTGTGACACCTTCCCGCGGAACCGTGTAGTTCTCTTTGTTCGCCCTTATGGTGTTCCAATTTCGTAAAACTGACAAGAGAGGAGAATCGAGGAGAGAGACTGCATGGAGGCTCCTATAGAGGACAACACTGACACCACAACCACCTTGTTGTCTCGTCTCCTTCGTCCCTCTCGGGTCGGTGTGTTGCGTCACCACTCTCCCTCTTCTCTCTCGTCTCTCGATAACCTGTTTTGCATGCGCACGCCGCACACGCGACGCCCTGCCGCTCCGCATCCCGTGTTCTCTCTTTCAGTCGCGCAATCGTTATTATACCCATCTTCTTCCTCTCTGCCTTTTAACTCCCGGGAAGTCCCCGGGAGGATTGAAGCCCGCCATCATATGCAACTTAATCAACTTCATGACGTCATTTATTGCTGACCTTTATGTCACTTCTATTCAACTATTATTTCTTGTCCATTTTATTAATAAAAATTATTATCTGAACAGATTTATACGCAAGTAAATAAAGGACGAATTATAGTTTTTAATTAACAATTAATTTAAATTTTATTAAAATAAATTAGTACATTGCATAATATGTGTGCATTTGGACAACGGGCCAGACATCTGGACGCCAACGTTTTTCTGATATTGCAAAGAAACATTAATCTCACAATGTTATATTTCACAACATATCACGAGTTTTTCTGCTTTGAATTTTTTCACAAGAATTTTCTTAGCAGTTTGTTTGAGAAACCCCCAGTTTGCGTAATTGGTATATTGTAATAAATTTTAATTAGTACCGTAATATTAATATCGAAGATTCTCACCAAATGTAATACCGTAATTTCATAATAGAAAAATCTCATTGTTTCACACTTGAGGATTTCGCAACAGGAAAGCCTTGTATATTCATGTTTCCTTCTCAATGTATTTTACGGAAACTCCCGAACATGCTTGTATTTTTGTATAATATATTATTTGTTTACATTGATTTGTCTTCCAGATCTGGAGCCCCGGTCACTGTGTAGTTTTCTTAAATTCTTCGAATGCAAGCATGGCCCCTTAAACACGGCGAGTCGATGGAGGCCATACCATGTATGATCCGTGACACCTCCACTAATGGAGAAGTCAAATATGCTCTCATCATTAGACCATCCACTTCGGGTAGTGCACCAAATGGGGCACAAGTAAGTCTTTAAACCTTTTTTATTTATTTATTTATTTTGATTTATCGTCCCGGTAGAACCTTCTCAACTTTATGTTTGCACGATTGTGCGGAGCAATGAGGATAAACTGAGGAACCATGCACAGTAATGTTCATACATTTGTGAGCTCTTTTTTATGGTATTGGTTAGCAGTCGTATTATATATATATATATATATATATATATATATATATATATACCCTAAAATGTGTTTTTTTCAGTTGGTACAAGGCCAACATATATACATATATAATGTGTTTTTCAGTTGGTACAAGGCCAACCGCCCCAGATGGTGTCTGCACCCATGTCTGCACCGGTGCCCGTGTCACTCTCTACCACCTCTTCGGTACACGGCCCTATATTCATGAGTGGTTTAAACAATCGAACTTCACGATTCGTAGTTCAGAATGGGGATCAACCACCACCAAAGGTTTGGGTTTACATATTTGAAATGAAACTTTGCGTCTAGGACTGCGTTATTCGACACATTTGGAGCCTATGATCAGTCTTCTTTATAGTATATAAACATTGATAAAATTTAGATGTTAATGAAGTTGGCTGATTTTCCATTACCTGCGAATATCAAACTTCGAGTGCAATCTTCATCGTCTATGCCATCTTCATCGTCAATAGTAACTTCCGATATGTGGCCAAATGGCATAACTGTGAAGGCAGCCACTGGTTCTTCTGCGGCTAATAACGCACATATGGTTGCATCGCAACCGACAACGATAATGTATTCGGATATGATAAATGTGAGTAATTTCTGCAACTTCCTTTATTAGAACCCATAGTCACCAAATAGTTCGATCTTTGTTTATCCGTAATTTGCCTCTTAAGTTCCTTATTTGTTTCCAGGCGTCCGACTGCATTTCTTCACCATTGCCGTCAACGTCTAATTCTAGTGTGCAACCTCCTGGTTTTCCACTTCAAGCGGTAATGTGCTGTTGTATTATTCTTTTTTTTGCCACGTTATGATTAGGTCTGTGCGATTCTCAAAGAGGAGCTGGGCTTAGACCTTTGTATACGGCTGAATACAACCAGTTGCAGCCCGGTTACATATAACTCCTGGTTTGTTTTGCTGTGTTCACCCCAACACATTGCAGGTTTCTTCGGAAGGGCGACGATTTTCTTCTGGAAATGCACCAACTCCTGTTCTCAATAACCAATGCAATGGGAATGGGAATAGTAGTAGAGCGCCCGGGAACTGGTCGCACACGAGTGGAAGTAACGGAGACTCATCGACGACGCCAGATTCTGGGATCCAATCTGTTCCTGGCACGCCAGAGACAAAAGTTTTGTCTCCTCCGACTGTACGTTATCACATTTTTGAATATGATTCTTTAATTTTATGACTAAATCTTAATGTACACTAAATGGAAATAACATACCTTCGTCGGTAGATTTTTGCATCTCGGATGGTCATACGTCTTCAACATTTTGCTTCAGGTTGAAGTGTGCATGAGTGTCGAGGATCGGAGCGACGAAGGCGGTTGCGATGATTTTACTGATATGCCTCTTCTGCTTCCCGCAGATCAAGATGCCGAACATGAAGTCGTACAAGCACGGACACAGCCGGAAGATTCAGGTATTCTTAATTACGACTTATATGTAAATCAAAAAAGAAGAGGCAAATTACGGTTAATGAAATAAAAGAAAATAGTAATAACCTTGTAAATTAGGTATAGCCATTCGCTGTATTTATCACATTTTTAAAATTAATTTCTGATTTTCTAGTCGAATCATCAGCTCACGGCTCGGAATGTGAACAACCACAGCCTTCAATGCCACTGATTAATATCACACCTGGGATGGATCCTCAAGAAATTGCGGCTCAATTATTACTGGTATTTTTTCTGCTCTACTTGTGAGATGTTCATGTTGAAGATATTTTTGTTAACCATTAAAGGCAATATGAAAGAACTCCAAACACAACCTGCGTTCTTTTCCAACCATACCAAGACTTGTTTCTTCTCCTTTACGCTGCTCATTTAGGCTATGGATCCTGAAAAGGTCCGTACTGTAACAGCACTGATGAGGAAAAAGTCTAAAAAGGATTCGAAGGTTAGTTCAGCCTTATTTTTTTAACATGCTGGGCGCAGTTTGAAGGATATGTTAGGTGAGATAAACTTGAAACTGACCACAAATATAGAAAACGAATGTCTGAAAAAGAAAACGACGAAAGTTGATCATGTGTCAATGTCTAAAGCCAGCAAAGCTTCTGCTTCAGTAGCTGAAAATATGCGAAAAAAACAAAACAACATAATAATAACACTAAAATAATTACTATAAATTACTAATAAAAATAAACACCGGTTGGTTGCAACATATTTTCACGCGCGGCTTCCTCAGTAGTCCTTTGGGCTATTATTGATTTCCCGCCCAAATTTAAATTTGTATTTTGGCGCCTACGGTATTTGTCCCATGATTTAGATTGAACCTAGGCAACTAGTATACGAGAGGTATATCTGACATATTTAGGATTACTTTTGTGCGATTTTCAATTTTGAAACACTTTAGGATCGGCGCGCTGCGGATTCTCGTTGTGCGTCAGCAACTGGAGAACGCGACCGAAAGCGTGCTCGGCCAGAAAGCAGTGCAAGCGAGGAGCTTAAGCGCAGTGAAGAGGAGAGCAAGTCTGAAAAGGTGTGCATTTTTAAATTATTATTATTTAGGGACAATACAAAACATAACATTCACCGATTTGAAGAGATACAATCATTTTGCGCCTACGGAAGACTACAGGTTCTTATTTCATTGCGCCACTTACATTATTCGATCTCAAGATGAGATTTAGGATCATACATCAATAAACATATAGATATTTATTAGGCATAAATAAATATTTGGCATACTTTTTTTCTCCTCTCAATCATTACCTTGCGTTAATAACGATATTTGACAAGTATCAACTATTATAAGATGGTACGTCTTTTATTTAGGCACCCGATCTCTCAATGGAGACACATGAGTCGGAAATCTGTAGTCATGCAGACTATGCTGAACCAGGGCCATCAAATCGACATGAGGTATGAGTTTTTTTCCGACATCCAAAAAATGGACTAGCAAAGTTTGTTTATGTCGATTTCACTAGATGTCAACTATTATACTGTATCTATGGTCTTACTGAGGTAACATTTTTCGCGGTATGGTGATCGTGTTCAGTGATAAATGTACATAATTTGAAAGTTTGTTATGGATGTGTGCCGCCGTCAAGTATGCGATGGCGAACATTTACAAATGATTATTCAGATATGTGTCAATTCTTCTCCGACTGACACTGTGTGCAGCCCCCCGTCATATCACAACACTGAGGTTCTTCCACCTGAGCCCGAAGTTCAAACCGTAACTGTAACCCCCGCTATCGTTGAATATCGAAAAGCGGCTAGGTACGTTTTGTTGAAAATCTAATAATTAAGTCAATTACGATTACATGGTTTCCCAAGTTACGCGTTTAGTAAGTGAATTCTAACAATATTTAATATTTACTTTTAGACGATGAGAGAAATCAGTTAAAGTTATGCGCATTCAGTTTTTAAGCGTTATATTTTTATCTGTGGTAATTCATGTGCTTCTCTATCGAGTACAAAATCGTCTATTTCAGAAAACTCTTGATGGCTCGTGTTGATGCCTTGTGGGAGAGGATGTACGGCGAATTCAGCACACTTTCCATCGATGAGCGAATATCGCGGTGCCGAAATAAGAAGAAACACGATGTTTTCCAAGGATTAGACTGGAAAACAGTATTGAAGAAATTGTCTGAGACGGCAGAACGAGCGCGGTTAGTTTTATATTTGTGTATGAGACAATTTACTGTTCTTTTATTAATTGATTACTTAAATTATATTGGTTTATATTTTTTTAACTGAATTTAGTGTATTGATCAACCTTTTGATGAAATATGTTGTTTTGCATACGGTACGGATTGTAGATTTCCACGATTTTCATCATCCACTTCCCTCACTATATATATATATATTATATATATATATATATATATATATATATATATATAGATATATATAGATATATATATATCTATATATATCTATATCTATATAGATAGATATATATCTATATATATATATATATATATCTATATATATATATATATATATACTTTCCTAAAATCTTCCCTCACTTACCTTTTGTGTTTTCAGAAAAACAGCTGATGCGAGAAGTCGGGCAGATTCCCGTGCGGGAAAACTAAGGGAAAAGAGGACCAAGAAATGTGATAATGATAATAGGTACGTAGGAACTTTATGTCTTTGGTGCTATCTTTGTTATCTTTGTTTTTTAGGGCCGTGTCTCATAATAAAAATAAAAGATAAATGTAATATTGAAATTGTAAATATTGCTTAAAACGAAAGACTGAATGAAAGCAGTATATACAAAATTGAAAGGCTTTAAAACAAGTAATGTATAAGCTTGAATATTATACCGTGCTAAAACGGTCCTCGTTTCGACCCCCTAGCCTAGCCGCAGACGAGGATTTCTCAGGGCGGGCGTACTCGTCAGTGCGCCACCCTGAATTATATTATAGGGCTAATCCCGATCTACCGTAGTCAAATAGGAATCAATTAAGTACTACGCCATACAGTAACCATAATCAACGGAGCTAGTTCCAACGAAAAGTGGACTAATGAAAATAATCTAAAACCTTGTTCAGTGTTGTACCACCGCGGTCAAGGAGTCGAAATGATTCGAGAAACAAAAAGAGAACCAATTCCGAAATTGTCAACCAGACGCATTCGATTTCGCAAAGAAGTAGCCGGAATTCAGGACGGATAGAGGACGATGACCAGAAACCTTGGTTTGTTTTTATTCGTTATGTAAATTATGGAAGCTGGAGTTTTTAATATGTTCCCGTCTTTATTATATAATGAGTGTTCATCTATAGCAAGAGTTCGGAATGTAGTATTAAAATATTGCACAACACATAATTTATGCGCTGCTCTTTCCTTTTTGTAGCATATCATACTTATAGTCCAATAGGATTTTACAGTCGTCTATCTGAAAATATAAAAAAATGATGAATATTGTTCTCCTACGAGCAGTGGAATAGGAAAATAATATATAATTATATAATAATAAATATGTATTTCCAGTACGAGCCGGCAAATGCGATCCCCAATGCCTGGTAGAAAACAAGCTATTGAAGAACAGCTTGATTATCAACCGATTGTCACAAGTAGGTTATCTTGGTTTTATCAATGATTGTTTAGCTTGAAATTAGGCGTGTAATTATGATGCTTTAATTGACATATGTTATATTTATAATAACGAATAAGCAGGCATGTGATTTTAGCCATTTTCATTCTTATTTGGCTTGAGTTCACTTTTTCACCTTTTGCTAATTGCTTTCCGTCATGTCACTATGATTACAATATATCCTATATAATATTCCAATAAAATAATAAATATTAATATTTACAGGCGAATCTGGCATACCCGGGGGCAATTGCCCAGGTTGGGCCCAGCCTCCGCCCTCTGCTAGTTGTGGATGCGCAAAGATATGTGGACAGGACTGCCTATTCCGATTACTAAGGGTACAGTGTTCACCAAAGTCAAAGTGCGCGAATGGTGGCTGCACGAATAGAGTATGTTACTTTACAAATTTGGATTTATTATAGTGGGATGTCAGTCGCTCGGTATCTCTAGTTCACTGTAGATGTCCCAAACTCTTTTCGGGGTTCGTGGGCAATTTTGGGAGAAACTCACGGCCGCCATTAGAGCTGGTGTAGTGACGTGACAAATGGGAGAAAAACTGAACAAAAATTAGGGTAAAATCCGTTGACTGGTGAGTACTGTAGCTAGTCGATTGGTCTCACTGTGATGTGCCCATAACGGCCATAACTCTCCTAGTTTTGGGTGTGCTGGAATGTGATTGATTTTTAAAATGCTCTTCTTGCTTCTTGTACGTAGGGAAATTTAAGAGAAATTGTTTTCGTGGGTCTGATCCTTTAAAGGGAGAGGTCCACGAGAAAAAGAATTTCTTCAATTTACTTACGCACAATGTCCGGTATCTCAGAAATATTACTGTGAAAACCGCATAAATTTGCATCTAGAACTCGCAGAGATATTCTATGCTAAATTCGACCAGGTACCGTAGTCAGCAACACAAAAATTAGTTTTTACGGTTTATATCCGTGCACGCATTCTTTTTCAACGTAATAATTCAAACGAATATAGATCATTACTACAATTATAAAGAGGCGTTTCCAACACAGGAATGCCCTAAAAGCGCGAAAATTGATCCTGACAACGGTACCTGGCCGAACTGTTTGCCGGAGAATAACTCTGTGAGTTCCAGGCTTCAAACAATGCGGTTTTCGCAGTAATATTTCTGAAATTCCGGACATTCTGTGCAAGTAAACTGAGGAAAACTTTATTCTCATGGGTCCCTCCCTTTAATGAATTCGTTTATTGCAGATGTTTGCTCAATTCTCGCCATCTTCCGTTTACTCTGTAGAACGATCTGGAAGAACAATAAAACATGGATTATTTGTGAAAAATGGGAAGACGCGAGGCGAATTTGTGGTGAGCACTTACTGTACGATTATTACTGATTTGATTTAAAGCGAAATAGCGGCCGGTTTTTGAAACGCAGAGCGTAGCCCTGCTTTCTTATGCATCATATGCAAATGAGCATAAATTAGAATAAAAAATAGACCACAATTCGACCCCACTAATTTTATGTTAGCATAACAGCATAATAATGCAATAATGCAGATCTTTGCGATGCGTTTCAAAAACCGGCGGGTATTTCGCTTTAAAGCGTAAGTAACTTTTGAACGTACGGTAAAAATACTTTTGAAAAAGTATTTTTACCGCTTCTTCCTTCGATTATTATTTTCTTTAGTTTAGGTCTTACCCTAGTTATTTAGCTGACACATGGTTGACGTTTTATTAGTTTTCTCATTATAGTGCGAATTCGCCGGCGAAGTGATACCAACGTCTGAAATGCAACGGCGCATTGATGAAATATACAAAGAAGAACGGGTATGTATTAATTATTAATTATTAATTATTGTTGATTAATTATGGATTATTGTATTGCTTACCATTTTTGATTAACTATTGCATATTGTTTATTGATTATTGATAATTGATAATTGATAATTGATTATTAATTATTGATTTATTGATTATTAATTACTAATTATTGATTATTAATTATTGTTTTCAGCCTAAAGCACTAGTGCTCAGCTCCCGGTTATTCGTTGACTCAACGCAAAAGGGAAACCTGGCACGCTTCGTACAACATTCTTGCTCACCAAATTCTACCATACAAACATGGTACTATTTTTTGTATAATATTTTATATATAGTATCTTTGTCTCCGCTAGTTCATGTCAAATCATTTGCATACCGACCTCACCAAAGTAATGAAGAGGAGGGAGAGCGAGAGAGAGAGAGAGAGATAGAGAAAGAGAGTTGTTTAGTCGTTTGGTTTAGAGGTATGTGCTTTGCACTAAGAACTTACATTGAAGTTTATTAGGGCTTGTTCAATCAATATCTATATTTAGGCTTGTTAACGGCCGGTTGCGCATCGGAATTTTCACTACGCGCGATGTGCCGGCAAATGGTCAAATTACAGTGAGTTCTTTTACCGATTTTTTTTGCTGAAATTAATAAATTGTTGCCATCGTAAAGAAGCTTTTGCCTGGTTTGTGAGATTCTGAATTTAGAACAAAAAAGAAACAAAAATCCTTTTTTTCAGATCGATATGCGGCTACGGTGTCCAAAGGGTTGGCTGTGCGACTGTGGTTCATGTGACGAAGTATTCATTCCCCCTGTCAGACATCCATTCTATTCCACAGCCGGTGACCTGACCCTAAAGGAAGAGAGTACTGTAGCCAAGAGGAGACTTTTCCTAATAAGGAACAGGACGCGGACGATTAGACATGCGGTGAAGAGTAGTGGTAAGTCTAATTTGCTAATTTATTCTAAAATATACTTTCATGCCAAGGTACAATCTCAAAATTGCAGAAAAGTGATGAGTAAGGTAATTTTATTTGTTTTCTACAAGTATGCTTGCTGAAAGAAACTTTTGGAGATTTTCTGCTTAGTTATTAGGGCGTCTAAGATTATTTTAAGTTTGCTTATTTGATGCAGTTGAGGTTTGTATTGGGAGTTTATATGTGCGTATTTACTAGGTCCCTACATCTACATAGATTTGCTGAGAATAATGTCGTATTTTTTTTAATTAAAGCTAATTGCGGCAATTTCAGCGTTAGTATGTTTACATGCTCTTGAGCGACACGGGCGAGGTACGATAGCTGCCGAAAGACAGGTAAAGTCTTATCCATTGCTCAATTGTTTTTAAAGCGAAATACCGGCCCGTTTTTGAAACGCATTGGGTAACCCCTCCTTCTTATGCATCATATGCAAATGAGCAAAAATTAGAATAAAAACTAGACCCCAACTAGCCCCACGTTGCATAAATGCATTTGAATGCAAGTACTTGAGATGCGTTTTAAAAACCGGCCAGTATTTCGATTTAAACTACGTGCTTATTCATTTTATATCGTTTTTTTTGTAGGTTTTTCATAATGTTTTCTAAGTTTATTGTCTTATTTTTTTTTTTTTTTTTTTTTTTTAATTGTTTTGTTCTATATTTGATAATTTGATATTGATGTTGACGGTGCTTTTTTGTAGAAGAATAGAGTTGTATATTTTTTATTCGTTATAATATGTTTTATTTGTTTTATATTTGATATATTTATATTTATATTTTTTTTTCAATGTTTATTGATTACTGTAATCACTCAAAAACTGTATGTATCACGAATGACCGTAATGAGGAAGTAATATGGTGGGATACTGTAGTTTCTATGGGATACTGTAGTTTATATGGGATACTGTAGTTTCTATGGGATACTGTAGTTTATATGGGATACTGCAGTTTCTATGGGATACTGTAGTTTATATGGGATACTGTAGTTTCTATGGGATACTGTAGTTTCTATGGGATACTGTAGTTTATATGGGATACTGTAGTTTATATGGGATACTGTAGTTTATATGGGATACTGTAGTTTATATGGGATACTGTAGTCTGTAGTTTGTGGCTGAACCTCAGTTAAGAATTTGATTTTCAGGTGCTCCGCGTGATCAGTCGGTGTATCCGTCGAAGCGACGGATCCCTCCCCCGACCTCTTCTCCCACTCTACACGTCTGTCGTGCGAGGACTCAGGCTACGGGACGCTCAACTCTTCCTCTCTTCGCTCTCTGTTCTTTGCAAGAAGACCAAACTTACGCACTTGTTCCAGTGAGTCTTTCCGTCTAATTTTGAGTTTCCGACAGAGAATGGAACACAATTTGCATAAAGTCGTACGTTCCACAAACCACGTACCGTACCACTTTAAATAAAATGTCTTTAGGTACTTTGCCGACCGATACCTTACGGTGAAAAACGACGAAGACGTGGAAGAGGTGAAGACGGAAAAGAAGACAGACAGTGAAAAAAACAAGGAAAAGGAAGCGAGGAAGGGTGGTGATGCGGAGGAGAAGGAGAGACGCAGAGGGTCATCACAACCAGACCTCTCCTATCTGGACTCACCTCATCCGGTATGCTAATTAGTAATTATGTAATTGAAATTTTTTTTATAAAACAAGTAAAAAGTAAACACACAGTGAGAATACGACGGTGATTATCTATTGTGTTTATATAGCTTTTGATTCCATAAGCCAAAAGACACCCAAGCGCTAAGTGTACATCATACTGACCAATTTAGCCGTCCGTTTTATAATGGTCGAGCCATTATGTGTGTTAAAAAATTGTATGTCTTTGATGTATACATATAATATCGCAAACGCAGAGAAACATATATTTCATATGCCATCCGAGCGTAACGCACAAACAACAAACGTACAAACTTGCTATTTTTTATACTATTACTATTTGCAGGTGGGCTCATATTCCTCGGATGATGTCTGGCCAACAGGTAAGGCACAAGAGGGCGACGACGCGGTGCGATGCGTGTGCGGCTCACTCGGAGAAGATGGGGAGATGCTCAGTGTCAGCTCAATGCTTCAGGTAAAATATAATTAAATACAACTATTTATTGCAGAATTATACTTAAATGAATTAATGAAAAGCTACAGGTGATTTGTTTTGCCTTGCTGAAAAGGTGACACTTTTATCTCAAGGAATAAGTATTAAATTCTGAAATTCTGCAGGATTTATTTTTGTTTTTAGCGTTCATCTAGTCGATTACTATTCTTGTTAAAAATCTGAAGTTTTTTTTGTTTTCTTGAAACTTTGGGCTCGTCGTAGAATTATCGTCCCATGGAAATCTAGTCGTCCTAAGTGAGCCAACCGTCCCATGGGACGCCTAAAAACGAATGGGAGGCCTAGATTTGCATGGGACGGTAATTGTACAATAGAGCCCAGCTTTGTCAGCGCGTGTAAGAGTGCTGTACATTAAATAATATTTTATTTTCAGTGTGACGGCTGTCAATTTTGGCTGCACAATGACTGCGTGGGATTGGGTTCGGAAGAAGTGGTTAGTTGATTAGAATCTGATAATATAAAATAAAGATATATAAAGATATAAAGATCTGGTAATATATAAATATAAATATAAAGATGAATATAAAGATAACAATTTGATAAGTTGATGAGTGATAAGTAATACTGCAGCATAGGAAGCCTCAGGAAATTTCTTCAATTTTGAATTGGATATTAGGGATAATTTTTACCCGATTGAGAAATGTGAATATTATATATTATATGCTTATTGCTTTAAAGCGAAATAACAGCCGGTTTTCGAAACAAATGTTAGACACATGCATTCGTATATGTATATTGGATGCAAATGAAATAATAATGAGAATGAAAAATTGCATTTTTTTTGCATAACCTACATAGGATAGGAATACAGTGAGCAGCGTACGCTTCAGAAACCTGCTGCTATTCCGTTTTAATTACGTTATTATAGCGATAATTCTACGCTAATACACTATATTGTACTATTTTGTAGGAATTACGTACCAATTCCCGTTTATATCGTTGACGTTTGCCATACTGTAGTACTTTGTATGTTTTATTTTTATTCGTTATTTTTCAATATTCTTTATTTCTTCAGGACGAATATAAATGCGATTTTTGTGAGGGGAAAATTCCGAACGGCCGGCCGTCGACTGATGTTCTCTTACACGTAAGTAATTAGCAATTATCTTACTGTATACTTGAAAATTAATTGAGTTTATTTAGGATTAGGATTTATTTAGAATTATTTAGGAGGATTTGGGAGTTGCTTACTAAGTATAACATACACGTTCAACTCTACTCTGAACGGCGACCATGTTATTTTCACTTATTCCTACTGTATTTTATTTGTTTGTACGCCTATATTTTTAAGCTACTTATTATGGTAACATTTATGCAAATTATCCAAATTACCCGTACATCAGTCGCGCAATTCTAATTGCCTATTGATTGATAATTGATAATTACGATCGATAATTACAGAAGCTTCCCGAAATTCGTCTTCCTGGATGTACCTATTATAAGGCGCTGGTGAACAATTCCGGACTGCATATTAGAATGCACGAGACGGTTTATGTACAAAAGCTGAAGGATGATAGGGTACTGTATTTTTTTGATTCTTATTTACTGCAGTATTTGTGGCAACTTGCGTTGCTTATTTCTTATCAATTACGATATTCTTTGGCAAATGTATCTATAGCATAAACTGCGTATATGCGTGTAATTTTGTATTTCATTGTTGAACTGAGAAATACTGTATTTTCAATAATCAATATTTTACAGCACAAAAGGGCACTCAAGAAGCTGGAAGAGTTCACAGAAGAAGCGGAAGCGGAGACATCCACGAAAAAGAGCACTGGAAAGAAGGAGAGAACAAAGAAAAATGGAGAGAAGAAAGTGAAGTCAAAAGAGATCGTAAAGAAAGAGAGGACTCAGGCACAGAGGTTTTTTTTTTTAAAGGTGTATAAATCCAGTTGGCTCACCTGTCGCGCACTTCAAGCGTACAGGCCGCGCCAGCTCCATGACGTGCCTGCGCCACTTTTCGCCGTAGTAACGCGGCGCAACCGCAGAGTTTCATTAGCATCAGCCCGTGCGAACATCTCCTGTGAAATTTTGTTTGCCTATTTGTTATTATTCAAAGCATTTCAGACTCAAATTATGAATTTGTAAATCAAACTATTTAAATGACTTCTTATTTCCTATGACATAGCAAATGTAATCATTTCTTTAGGGAAACAACCGTTTGCAAACAGAGTTCACGACGAGATGTTCGAGTATTTCGAGTTATTCTCCTGTTTGAATCACCGTATGGCGATAGGTACTGTTTTTCTTTTTTATTGAATATGAATTTTTAAAGGGATGGGTTCACTACAAAATCACCTTGTTTTTATGCTTTACTTTGATTGTACAAAGGAAAACTTAAACAAAGAGCATAAAAAATATTCCTTGAATTATTCCCTAGGGCAGATATTAGGTAAAAAAGGTGAGTATTGATTTTTTTCCGATAAAGTTGTACTGCAAGATAAACCAAGGAAGCTAAGAAATATGGCTGAAACACACTGTTTTTTCATTGTTTTATGTGAAATAAACGATGAAGACTACAGCTTATTTTCCTCAAAACAGTGTGTTTCAGCCATATCTCTTAGCTTCCTTAGTTTATCTTGCAGTACAACTTTATCGGAAAAAGATCAATACTCATCTTTTTTTACCTAATATCTTCCCTAGGGAATAATTCAAGGAATATTTTTTATGGTCTTTGTTTAAGTTTTCCTTTGTACAATCAAAGTAAAGCATAAAAACAAGGTGATTTTGTAGTGAACCCATCCCTTTAAAGGGAGTGACAGTCAGCGCATTGTTTTCCATTAGAGCAATATAATTAGAATGGATAGTTTAAATAGCCGAATTCGTATCTCTCTCCCTCTCTCTGTCTCTCCTCTCTCTCTCTCTCTGTTTTTTAACTACCGTATATTCAGATATCTCTTCGGATTCTACTACGCCCGCCCTCATGAAACCTACCGTAACCCTCAAAAGTCCTTTCATCCGAGGGAGGTCTTTTCTACTGACATGTACGACACTCTTCCATTGGATAGCGTGATGGGACGCTGTGCCGTATTGGATTCCGACGTTTGGGTTAAAGGTGTACCAACCCTGCCGTACTACAAGGTATGTATATTGTTGTGTTTATCTATGAGGAGCGATTTAGATAAAGCTTGATCTGTTATCAGTAAAGTGCCATGTCGAGCTTACCTTGTGGCGTAGTCAGTTTTCAAAGGAATTACGTACATATGTATGTTTTGATATTGATAGCCTAAGTTAGTCTGCCCACTATTAGCTTAGGTACCTTAGGTGTCTTAGATACCTTAGGTACCTGTTTTTTGTCCACTATTAGCTTAGGTACCTTAGGTACCTTAGATATCTGTTTTTTTTTGCCCTCTATTAGCCTAGGTACCTGTTCTTCACATAATTTTCACATAGCGAAACGTCCTGATAATTGCTTGGTGATATGGTATCACGATATTATCTGTGAGGTAGTAGGGTGCTATATAACCATCCCTATACCTTCGTCACAAATATTCAAATATGATATCTTTTCAGGAAGAAGACATTCTCCTATGTGAATACCATCTCGGTGGTAAGAGAGTTCCAGAGAAGAGCCGATTTCCCATTAATACACAGCCCTATGCATTCCGAATGTATGACTGTCCGATCAAGATTACCAGAACCTTCAAGGTTGGGCTGATTTCATTTTTTTTAAATCGAAACACCGGTCGGTTTTTGAAACGCATCGTGGACAACTGAATTCTTAAAGGGAGAGGCCCATGAGAAAAAAATTGTCCTTAATTTACTTACACAGGATGTCCGGAATTTTAGAAATACTTCTGTGAAAACAGCATTTCTTTACACCTAGAACTCAGAGAGTTATTCCCCGGCAAACTGTTCGGCCAGGTACCGAGTCAGAACGTTTTTACGGTTTATATCCGTTCATTTTCATCCTTTCTCTTCAGAGTAATGTTAAAATGAATGAAAATCATTCCTATGATAAACAGGGCGTTTCCAATACTGTAATGCCCCAAAAGCGCAAAAATTGATTCCGACTACGGTACCTGACCGAACAGTTTGCCGGAGAATAACTTTGCGAGTTCTATTTCTATGTAAAGAAATGCGGTTTTCACGGAAGTATTTCTAAAATTGGGACATCCTGTGTAAGTAAATTAAGGACAACTTTTTTCTCATGGGCCTCTTCCTTTAATTATTTATGCTAATTTGCTCGAATTTAGCTCGATTTTTTATTCTAATTTATTGTCATTTGCATAGATAGGCTGCATAAGAATTCTGGGGTCCGCGATGCGTTTCAAAAACCGGCCGGCATTTCGCTTTAAATTTTCGTTACTTTCGTCCTTGTTTCATAACATTACAAGTAATATACCGCTTGGAAAGATGGACGTAGGAAAGCACTTTAGCAAAATAAACCGAAGTAGGGACTAAACTGGCCTTTTCGTCTTTTTATAGTTTGTATTTTATACTTTGTGGTTTTAGTTTGTACTTTGTATTTTGTTCAGCCGTTCGCTCCTCCCTCTGCTAGGATTGCTAAATCTGTGGATGCTGACGAGTGCCGACAACTTGTAAGTTATTTTTTTTTTATATTTATTTAAAGGGAACGCCAAGCCGGTTTTACAAGTTGCTCACAAAAAAGCTTACCCCTTGAATACTAGATGCGTGCTAACTCAATGTTTTTGAAACTACTGTGTTTTTGATAGCGCGTTATAGAATCTGTGAATTTGGGTTGACGTTCCCTTTAAAAGAAAAATGCAGTTCTCTTTCGGGGAATCTAGCTCGAGTTCCCTTGAATATGGTCCCACCTTAGCTTATCGTTTACCGTTTACAGGCATCCGCTCGTCTGGATCGTATAATTGCTCGTGTACAAAAATCAAAGAACCAACCGAAGTAAGATACATATCCATCGTTATACCACTTTTTAAAGGCATCAGCCAAGTTTATCCATTTTATTCCAACTTTCCCCGTGCTTTTTGAGAGTCATTTCACTTTATTGTTTCTGTGTCCGTTTTCGAAAACCGAAGAAAGGCCGCACAGTACCTTCCGTGCGATTTTCGCGCATCTCGTGCCGGGACCCATACTTCTCTTTTGTGAATTTCTTTTCGTTTCCGAAAACGGACATGGAAACCCTTTTTTTCAGTTTCTCTATCAGTTTCTCGACTAACCCCCGGTGTAGATCAGATTTCAGAATTCTATCTATAGTCTCCCTTTAATTTCTAGATTTATTTCGTGATTGTACAGAACATTATATATGACCATATCGAAGTGATTTCTATCGAACCAGTGTTTTGTGTAATAATGCAGGGTGGTCCAATATGCATAAAGGCTTATTTTTTTGTCTGTGAGTACAAGCTGAGTTAATTATGACCGTTATGGGTCACGGGGTTTCCAAGTATGTTGAAAATTTACGGTATTTTGGAATTACAGGAGAATTTTTTTTAATTTTTCGTATTATATATGCAGATTTCGTGCAGAAATACGGTGGTATTGACAGAACACTCTGAATTTTTGGGATACTTGGAAACCCTATTACCTGTAGGACCCTTAATTTATCTTGTGATTTGAAGCACAACGTCTTACATACGCTTAGGGTACCCTGTTGAGCATGATATTTTCTGTGCTCAAGAAAACATCATATCTACCGCAGTGACTTCGGAATAAGGGCCTTTGAATATTTGGACCAACCTGTATATATAAATCTGCATGTTTACGTATTTAGATAATTAGCTGCATTTTGACTACGTCTCTCCGCATCTCTCTTTTCACTTGATTCATTTTTTAATACGTCCAAGGTGCTTGTTTTTTTAGTTTGGTAGTCTTTTCCCTAATATTGCCAGCTAGAATGATGTCAGTTTTGTCTTAAATTCATGTTAAATTGCTTCGAATTTGTAGTTTTGTAGATAATTAGGGCTTGGGTTGGGTCACTTAGTTAGACAGACGGAAGGGAAATAGCATGTAAAATCTACAGAGTTAAAGCTAAATACCGGCCGGTTTTTGAAACACCGAGTAGACCAGCTTTCTTACGCAGCGTATGCAAATAAACGTAAATTAGAACAAAAAAATCGAGCTAAATTCGAGAAAATTAGCATAACTGCATAAGAATTCAGTTTTCCATGATGCGTTGCTAAGAGCGGCCGGTATTTCGCTACAACGTTATTTTTGGTCTTATAAAAATGTTCAACAGCTCCGAGGTTTCGTTTGCCCGTAAAAGTCAGTAGTGTGTAGTTTGCTCCATTTTGGCTGATGTCTTTGCCCAATTAAAGTGCGCCGCTCTGTCTTCGCGAACTTTTTTTCGTGTTTGCGGGTTTGCGCGCCGCAGCACCCATTCTATACTGACAAAATTATCAGACCTGTGATTGCCATAATCTTATATTTTTTGAGTTTTACTAGAAAAGAATCACGAACATAATCAAATTTTTCATTCCTTTTTTCTCTCTTAGCCACTGCTACTCATCATCACGTTGCATTTACTTTGAAATCTATGACCATATACATATATTCCACCCTTGCCCCTGGTTCAGCAAAATTGTTCAAAGCGGTACGGTACGTGGCTTGGATAAATGAATTTTCGCATATTGTATGCAAATTTCGGTGCGGGTCTATGTAGACCCACGTGCCATACCGCTTTAATGGTTTTCCAATGTGGATTCTGGCTGTTCTATCTTTATTTTGTGATTTATGTATTCCTTGTGGAGGTTTGGTCACTTTAAAATTCTACAACTTGTCCGCATTTTTTTCTATGCTTATTAGCATTGCGCAGAGCGTATATACGGTATTACTCCAAATATTGCCTCGCTTTTTGACTTACTTTTTTTGTACAATAGTCTATAATGTGTTATGCCTACTTATACATGTAATATAGCCTTAATCGTTTTTTTTATTGCAGCTCGGTAAAATGCTGTAAAAAGCCATTTTATATATATTTGCGTGTTTATTTGAAAAAGTCTCACGTTGATGTACCATTGATTTTACAATAGAACACTACTCTCGCTTGTGATAGGGGTCTGATTTGAATATTTAAAACATTTTTGTTTTTAGTGTCACATTCCTTGTTGGTATAGCTCAAGGAAGATTTCTTGTGTTTTAGTAATAAAAGTTGAAGTATTTTTGTGTGAAAAATGTGGTGGGGCAAGCGTCCGTAAATACAAAGCTGAACTTGGAGGCCTGTTTCAGATGAGAACAGTATATCTTATTATATAAAGTTGGGAGCTTTGTCTGTTTGTTTGATTGATTGATTGTGTGTTTGGATGATGTGCGTTACGCTCAGGAAGTAGGATTGGTTCAGTAGTTCATGTTCCCATGCACTGAGCCATCTCACATCCCGAGCGCTCCTTTCACAAAAGTCCAAAAAAGGCTGCATATACGGAATGTGTGTGGTATATCGTTCGGGCGCGTCGGCGGCGCTCAAAGTACTTCGATTAAAATACAAAGAACATGCAAATCTAGAGCAGCAAAAGAAGCAATAAAGCGAGGATTTTAGCATATGCTAATTTTTTGAATCACTTTTGAATCCACGTTTCACGTATGCATGAAATAAAAATGTACTAGAAGGTCGCCTCAGGCGGCACAGCCGTCTGGTACTTTTATAATTCTGTTCGATTCACAGAAAGTGATCAATTAAACAAATCAATACACATTTACATAACATGTATAATAGGAAGTTACTAAGACACTTCAGCTAACGCAAAAAAAAGTTATTCAGTTTTTTTGTGAGAATTCCGGGTTGATATCAAGACCACGAAAGACCTCAGGCGCATATGCTGCGCGCCTGCCGCGCCTTCCCTAAATGTTGCGCCGCAGGTGTTTCAAGGAAATAGAACACCTGTGGCGCACATTTGGTGCACCCGCCGCACACCCTAGTGGGGGGGGGTGTGCGGCGCACCAGCGCCGGCTCCTTATTGTGTGCGCGGCGATGGCGCGGAGTTTCACCAGTGATGTATGGAGTAAATAAAATCCTTGAACATAAAAGTTATTTGTGATGAGGTTTGCATACAGCGCCACAGCTTCATGATGTTAGGCAGTTTGTGTAGGATCGTTGCGAGACACCAAAAATCCCGGTGTTTACGTGGGTAGTAAGTCCACTTGCTAGTACTTTACCCTATAGTCTACTTACCCGCGAGGTCCCCCACTTTGCGTAGGTTAAACTTCCATGGGACAGTGTCCCCGGCGCCCATTGGGTATCTATTTCCCCGGGTGTTTTTGTGGGTAAATCGGTATTGGATAAACTGGATGTGAGTCTCTGCGATCTCGAGTACGCGTTACTGTGGACGAAAACCCAAGGTAAAGAGAACATAAACAAAACGAAAAGTTGGAGGGAGACAGCGACGAGCAGACGGAGAAATATTGACTAGAGAACTTGGATTAGTTGGAGAGGTGAGAGAAAAAGGATGGATGAGAGATGAACAAACGATAGAACGCCCCCACGTTTTGTGAAAGCCATGGTGAAATTATTTAAGCGCGAACGCTTTTTTGTTGGGATACGATAGGATATCGGGGTTTTAGAGAGTGGACGGGAAAAGGGATAAATGAGGAAACAAATGGGAACAATTCAAGAAATTAGGGTGCAAATCCAAAAACCGTTGGTAACCAGTCACCAAATAGTTTCAACCAAAAAAAAGTTGGAGACCGGTCACCGACCATTTGGCAACCGTTTGGAGACCATTGGTGAAAATTTGTCGAGAATTTTCAAGAAAAATACAGGCCAAGTGATTCCGTGAACGACCCAGAAAGATTGAACCGTGTATAAATGTCTCCCCAGTTTCTCATTTAAAGCGAAATGCCGGCCGGTTTTTGAAACATCGTGGACAACTGAATGTTTACGTGCTAATTTTCATCGTATTAAGCTAGATTTTTTATTCGAATTCATGTTCATTTGCATAAGAGCGTAAAAATGTTGGCCAACTCGATGTGTTTCAAAAACCGGCCGGTATTTCGCTTTAATGTAGAAGAAGAAGGTATATTCCAAATAACTATCCTAAAGTTATCAAGAAATTGTTTTGTCCACATTTTCTATTTCATGATTTTTATGAGAACGGCATGCCACCTCGTCTTGTCGATCTGAACAGCTGACTGAATGGAAACGCGAACTGAAAAACAATTAGTGATCAACAATAACAACATAAAACTCTTTGCCAACAGTCGGCCAATGGCGTAAATAAAACTTAAACCAAGGTTATTAAGTGGTATTTACTTTGGTAATCGATACAAAAACCTCGCACTAAAATATATGGGCGGACTGACTGACATTGGGCGAGCAATGTTTCTTTATGTTTTACATTACTAATGTATAGTTGGTTATTCACTAATACTAGTCTATATACTGTAGGTATGAGTTATTACGAAGGTACTTTCACATTTACGGACTCCTGGACACTCCATAACTACACAAAATTTGTTTATGAAGGTACCGTTTTGCATTAACGTACTTCTGGACACTCCGTAACTTCATGAAATTTGTAATCGGCTTCAGCAAGTTTATCTATAAAGCAATTCGCATGCATTACTTGTTGATACCTTCACGTCGTCACACAACTAAAAATGACCCAAAATTACACCAATTTTAGCGTGCGCCCTGTCCTACTCGCTGTGTACCTAATGAAGTTGTTCAGCTTTTTCACACTTGACAAAGTTTACATCACACTTTGACAATAGTCTGTCTGTATTAGTCATCCGTGTTCTGCTTCTTATGTGCTTCCGAACTCTACTCCTCTCTATTTCTCTCCCACGTATTTGATGAAATGATGAAGAGAAAGCCTTCGAGACACAGAGAGGGAGAATGAGAGAGAGGAGTTAGAGAGCGAGAGAATTATATAAAAAACGAAGAGAGAGTAGTGAGAAAGAGAAATCTTCGAAATCCTTCGAAGCCGTTGAATAGTATTTGTAAGGATATGGCGTAATTTTTGAACACTAATTGCACGGTTTGACCACTAAAGATCAAATTAGCTAACTCTACAAAGCGCTAAAGCAAGAACATACCGCTCTGCATGGGGTTTGCAATCCGTTCTCGTAAGTTATTCCGCTTGGAAACCTTTCAAGGGTGCAATACGCGATCTATTTATTTGTTGTGTCGAAAGATTCTGGTTTTCATTATACAACGAACTTCCAAAACTATAAATGTTGGCCTTGAAAGAAACCAAATAAGTAATATGAAACACTGTCGAAGAGCCAAGAAAATCGGTTGGCTAATTCCACATATTGCAAGTGCACCGATGATGCGTCAGGGGCGCAGCCCACAAAGGCTCAAACAAAAATTGTCTGTGAAACCCGTGCCCGCGCGCGCCTGGCGAAGATGGGGCCCACGCTGCGCGGCGGTGCCGCAATCTCTGAACTGGGTGGCCCGCCACTTTAGGGTTTCGTATTCCATTTCTTGCAAACCGTTATGTTTTAGTGACAAGGGGTCACTGATCATATTGAGAGCAATGTTAGTTTTCTCATATAGTAAACAAATGTGGGGGATGAGGGAGAAAAAAAGTTGCAGACCAAGCGAAAGGTAGCAAGAGAGAGGGAAAGAGAGAGAGAGAGAGAGAGAGAGAGAGAGAGAGAGAAAAGGGAGAGAGAGAATGAGAGCGAGGATGAGAGGGAGAGAGGATGAGAAAGAGGATGAGAGAGAGAGACAAAATTTCACAAGAAAAAGGGATAGTAATGAAATAAGTATTTGAGAGGATAGCTCGATAAAAAGATAATTGCCGAGGAACAGATGTTGGAGTAGCATGAAATATCAAAGATAGGGAGAGGAAGAGAGAGAGAGAAATAGAGAGATAGAGAGAGCTGAGAGAGAAATACAGAGATAGAGAGAGAGATAGAGGGAGGAGAGAGAGAAAAATACACAGAGAGAGAGAGATGGAGAGTTTCTTGCCAGTCACTCCAAGCTTCTTCCCGCATTGTTTGTGAGAGGCTGACGTGTCGAGTCGTGAAGATCTAGAGGTTGAGAGGGTGATCGCCGAGAGAGCACTAATTGATCAGACATCCCAGACATCTAGACAGAGAAGTGATAGGTCGAGAGAGTACATACAAGCAGAGAGAGAGAGAGGAGGGAGGAGGGAGGCGAGCGTATCTATATGTGTGTGTGTGATCTACTCTCCCTCCCTGTCTTCCCCGAGAGCAGATCTCCCAGAGCCAGTCAAATCGACTGATTGCTTCCCGCTCCCGGTCACCAACCGCATTTCCCCCCGTCAAGACTTCCCCGCTCAATTCTCCCCGAGGAGACACTTTTGAATACCCCCGACAATGTCTGCCACGGTCAACTCAGCCCCAGCACAAGCAGGTGATTCACATCGGATTCCCATATGTACTAGTGTTGGGAATTATTTTATACAATGCTCTTAGGCTTTGGCTTAGGCTTAATTCCCGCTGCCAATAAGACAACTTTTCTTACCATAAAGAAAGACGTAAGGTGGTAACGCACTTGTCGCAGGAACAATTTGCTCAAACCGCTCTAACCTGTAGGTAATGTACGAGAATGAGGCCGTTTGAATCCTAGAGAGGGTGGCAATTTTTCGACGCAATAATGATATTTTTACTCGTTTTGCTCCATATTGAATATTGCAAAGTTTCCTCACATGTGACGCATTTTCTCCAGCTCCTGTGCATTGAAAACCCAAATTGAATCGGTTTTCCTGAATATGCATAAAGTGAATTACAGAAACTAGGTTTTAATAATGTGTTACTGTATTGCACATTTTGACTGCTCATGATTAATAAGGTTCAATGAAACAGTGATAACGATAAGTATCAAAGGAACTGATGTTTTGCCGTATATCGAATTTTAGAATTTTTCCCACCTGCTGTCTGTTGAAGCTCTTGCTATTTTAATTATCCCTAAGGTAATTAATCCTTCTTATTCGAAATTATTTCTTCTGAATGCGCTTTCCCCCTTCTCAACCTTCTTTGTATGTTTGCTTATCGTTAGCGGACCCCGTCTACTCTACCCCCCTTCCAGCGCTTTTTTTGTTTCAACATTTCTCTCTCTCTCTATCTCTCTATCTCTCTCTCTGACTCTCTCGCTCACTCTCTCTCTCTCTCCTCTCTCTCTATCCTCCTCCCTATTTCTACCTCATAGACCTTGAAGTACTTCAACTGTCTCTCATTACCTTATTCCGTCTAATTTCACATCAGCAGCGAAAGACTTAAAATTTGAGAACGTTGTTGATTGATGCGTAAGTCAGACGAGTTTTTGTATTTATTCAAAGTTTCATAAAGGTGTGCCGGCACTCGGTTCAATTAAAGATCACCTCCATGTTTTTCAAACTATCTATGAACGAGTAGACTTTATTTAGTTTATTGCGCAAATATAGGAATACCAGCCGGCTTCGCCTCGTTCCACATTTATGAAACGTCTGTAACGTAGATGAAAATCTTTACGAATGAAGGCATATAATCGATTATTCTAATTTGTGCTGCGGCACTCTTTTATATCCAAAGCGGAACAATTTATTCGAATTCTACTTCCGTAGCGTGAGTGCTAGCGCACGCTACAGTTACTCTTTTCTATAATAAGAAGATACGTTTTCCGTCAGATTGGTTTATACAACAAAAATAATATGTCAATAAGCCCTATGCTATGCACTTATATTTATGGGAAGAATTTAAATTGTTTATTTTGTTTGAAATTCAAAATCTTTTCAGAGCCTCTGAAGATTGCTGTCGCTCACGCCCCGGCTACTGAACAGAATGAACGCAGAACAAGGTATTTTATAGTAATTTATTATTTAAAGCGAAATACCGGCCGGTTTTTGAAACGCATCGTGGATAACTGAATTCTTACCTATTTATGCTAAGTTACTCGAATTTAGCTCGATTATTTATTCTAATTTATGTTCATTTGCATAAGCTGCATAAGAATGCTGGCGGACTCGATGTGTTTCAAAAACCGGCCTGTATTTCGCTTTAAATCTTTACTGAACTGGTTTTTAAAACCTTAGGCGATGAACTCCAGCACAGTATTCACAAGGCCTACAGACAACAAATCATAAACATAAACATGCGATAACAAGTAATAATGCAAATAAGTTTGCCTGTGCATTTACGTTGCAGAAAAAAGGAACTACGATTGTTTTACGTATTAATAATAAAATTAATATAAATAAATTATACAATAAAATATTAATTAATGCTAGAATTGGCGAGATTTGCAGATAGGTTTATGGAGATTATATTAAATTTCATTATAGCCATTTATCCATCACTAATCGACTAATCTTTGCATTTTTACGTGTTGCTGTTGCCTTTGATCTTTTATGTAAAGCTTACGTAATATTCTACCTAAACATAGCTCATTTTCCATAACGAAACCCTGATATATTCAGAAATGGCAAATTCACTCTTCGTCAGCTGAGGCAGACCGACGCTCTTGTGCCCCTTCAGTCTGGAACCAATCAATTCGACTCACAGAAGGTGCGGCTTATTTTAAAGCGAAATGCCGGCCGTTTTTTGAAGCGCTTCGAGTACATCAGCATTCTTATACAGCTTATGCGAATTAACATAAATTAGAATAAAAAAGCGAACTAAAATCACACAACTTTGCACACAAATAGGCAAGAATTCATTTATCCACGATGTGTTTCAAAAACCGGCTGGTATTTCGCTTTAACTATTAATAGTGCATAGTTTCATGGTTTTGTACTAACATGATATAGTATGTATTTTTTACTACGGTAAGTACTTTAATGGATTATATGTGTCCGTTTACGCTTAACCGTATTGGCCCAGTTTTCGTACACTAAAAACGTGCTCCCAAAGGTAATTTATGTGTATCTTTGGTAATAACAAGTCACTAATATGTACCATCATCCGTTTGTGTCTTTCTATCATCTGTCCGTTGTATGTGGCTAGATTATATGTATGACACTTTATTTATTCAACCGAAGAAATATGTTAAAGTGGTAGGATACGTGGTTTGAAACTTACGTTTGGACGCGTGCTTTCGCGTGCATTATGATCGGAACCTAGCCTTCCAGCACGTGCTTCCACTTTAAACGATCATGAATCATACTCTACACTATTTACTTATAGCTTATGACATCATTGAGCGTGAAGCTAGAATAAGTGTTTGTACTTAAAGGTTTAAGTCGGTTGAGAATGGTAAGAGAACTAACAATTTCTGCTGATTTCTTCTCTGCAACTCGCTCTTTCTGTTTGCGTAGAAAGATACTGGTGGAGGCATTTTCATTTTCTTTATGAAACATTTGCAAGGAAATTTTCTGTAGCTCAGGGAAAGAATCACGTTGGTCAAGTTGTGGGACAGGCTCACTAAAATTCATTTTGTTGAAAATTCCGAGCTCTGTAAGAAGACCGTAGCGCTTTATCTCAAAACACAGACATTAGACAAATTTCATATAAATTAGACCAAAAGTTAGCATAAACTGGAAATACAACAGCGTCAAGTTTGAAAGCAGCCGATATTATTCAAAGTATTGTACCTCTCTCTCTCCCTTGCTCCGCTCTCTCGCTTCCCCTATCACGCTCATCCTCTCTCTATAAAACTCTTTATGTCCCGGGCTCTCTTCTGTGTTCAGAATTAGCATATATTTCACATCTGCTCTATTCCACATGACCAATAGTATATCTATCTATATAGCACATACGTATATATGACATCTAGGAGGTATACGACTTATGTTACCAACACAAACGTCCCTCTAACTCCGGTACATTGTGCAGGGTAAGACGGGCTTCGGTACTCCGCGTAACACCGCCACCAAGGTCGTCTTCAACGAGCTCAACAAGAAGTGGCAGGTCGAAGAGAACAAGAATGACAACATCGTCCGACTCCAATCCGGAACCAATCAATTCGACTCGCAAAAGGTTCGATCGATATCAAATTATGTAAAAAATCAATAATCAATAATATGAGATTATCGCTACGGGGCTAGCATATATGCTAGTGTGCAACCCGTAGTTGTGTATTCTCAATAATAAGTATTATCAAATCTGGGCTGAAGCGTTGTATTGGCTGTGATTTGTGCGAGTGTCCTCGTTTGACGTCTTGTTGTATTGACCAAGTATATATTTGGTCAAATTCCCGGATCTTAACGCTGGTAATACTCCCTACGCGGTGTGGCGCACGTGGTTTTCAAACATATGCTAATTTCTGCGTACTTGTGGGCATGTCCAGGAATATTCGTTTCAAAACCACGTGTTATACTGCTTTAAAAGTGTCAGGAGTATTACCAGTGCTGAAGGTACAGGATGTCATATATGTTCTAACCAAAAATTGTCCTCGTCGTTGTCTTTGTACCGTCCTTTGCATGAATTTCTGTGTTTCTCCAGGGCAAGACTGGGTTTGGAATGCCCAGAAATACCCAAACCAAGATCGAATTCGCAGAAGACGATTCGAAGAGGTGGCAAGTGGATCAGTTCAAGAATGACAACATTGTACGCCTGCAATCGGGCACCAATCAGTTTGACTCGCAAAAGGTAGGACACAAAGAACGATCAATTAGAGAGTAGAAAACACTCCCCGTATCATACCTTGATCTTGATGTTTACACACAGTTTGTTGTTGCACCCTGATGCATGCGACACTTGAGTTGCACATTTCTAGTTTGTTGTATTTTTTCAAAGTTTTCATGAAGTGAGTTACGAGTGAAATGAAAAATTTTGTTTGTTATCGTCTGATAGAAAAAATAACTCAATAAGAAAATCAGTCGCAACATCCTTTTAAAAATGTTTTGAAACTTAGCATTCTATCAATCACATACGTACGAGCTATGATACGAATAATCATAATCTATGTTCCGCATGTATGTAAAGTAGATTCCGTATTGTAAAATCAGGCCATGGAAGTATACCTCCAATCTTATTGATTATCGATCGGGCACAGAGTATAATAGATACCGTATCCCATCGACTACAGTAGCCCCCGAACCTACCGTAATACCTGCAGGGCAAAACGAGCTTTGGTATGCCGCGGAACACGTCAACTAAAGTGGAGTTCCTGCGAGAGGAGAACAAGAAATGGAATATCGATCCCTCAGGAAATGACTCAATTGTGCGACTCCAATCCGGAACTAATCAATTCGAATCACAAAGGGTACAAACTACAAAACATAGGCTACAGACTACAAAACATAGGCTACAACATTTTGTCTGAGCACCTCTCCTCTATTAGAGAAACACCACTTAGCACCACTTTGTTTACCTCAGTACGTGACAATTAAAAGTTTTACAGGGACATACGGATACAGCTAGAAAAGCAAATATCGCCTGTAAGAGCCTTTCTTGAGTTTTGGTACCAATAGCATTTCTCTATGGTACCAATAGCCTTTCTCTAGTCTGGGTATGGTACCAATAGCTTTCCCTAGTCTGGGTACCATTTGTTGGTACCATCATGCACTTCCCTCTAACTACGGTATACATTGTGCAGGGAAAGACCGGGTTCGGTATGCCGCGCAACACTGCCACAAAGGTGGAGTTCAACGAGGACAACAAGAAATGGATGATCAATTCTGCAGGCAACGATAGCATTGTACGACTTCAATCCGGCACCAATCAGTTCGAATCACAAAGGGTACAAACTATAGACTACAATTTCCCCCTCCACTACAAACTACACACTTCAATTCTTTATAACAAACTACAAGCTACAAATACTTTTATTTCAACCCCACGCTCCTGCACTTCTTCACTGTCTCACGAAACCATTCAGAATGGCGAGGGTTTTTCGGGTGGTGATACTATTGCTTCTTTTAAAGCGTTATGGTACGTGGTTTGTGAAACGTATGCGAGATATCGTATCGGAAAGGCACATAATGCCTCAGATTGCAGTTGCCCAATGCACGCGTCACAAATCAAGTGTCTTACCGCTTTAACAAGTACGCTAGGAAAGCACCTATCACATATATTAACTCTATAACAATGCGCGCATTTTTACATACACATCAATCGATAAATCAATATCCCAATATATTGATCGAATACGATGATGTGGGTGTAATTTCCGCAATCTTCTGACAGTTCGGTCCAGATTTGTTTGTGAAAGAAACTCTTCAAATCTTTCGCATATCCCTATTTGTCTTTCGCTTCTCTCTCTCTCTCTCTCTCTCCCTCTCTCTCTCCCTCTCTCCCTCTCCCCCTCTCTCTCCCTCTCTCCCTCCCTCTCTCTCTCTCTCTCTCTGTATATCTCATTTTCTAATGTCTCTCCCTGCTTTCCCTCTCTGGGTTTCCGCGTCTGCTATATCTCCATTGTTTACTCGCGCTCGGTGCATGCACGTCTGACCGTGGTGTGTATCTTTTCCCGGTTTTTCTCCTTAACCCTCGACCCCGTCAAGCGGAATATTGGCCGATGAGACTTCTAGCGGGGAGGGGGTGATGTTTAAGTTTAAGTAAACATAGGGTTATTTCTTAAAGCGAAATGCCGGCCGGTTTTTGAAACGCATCGTGGACAGCTGCATTCTTATGCATTTATGCTAACTTGCTAGAATTTATCTTTTTATTCTAATTTGTGCTCATTTGCATAAGATGCATAAGAATGCGGGTGTACTCGATATGTTTCGAAACCCGGCCGATTTTCGCTTTTAGGGAACATAGGGTTATTTCTTGAGTGAGCTCTGAATATATTGTATTAGACAAGGTTTTTTTTATTGTAGTCGCGATAACATTTGACTCAAAAAAATTTCTTGTTTACTATGCACGTTCAGTGCTACAAACTCCGAACTTGATTCACGTTGATGTATTCATGCCTCCTAAATGTGTAACAAACATCACGATTTCCTCCCTTACTAATCAGTCTAACATTAATAACACAAAACTTCAAGGGACACTAATTTTTTTTAAATTTTTTTCTATGAAAACGAAGTGGATTATCCAACGCTCTCCTACAGAGCTGAACACGGAGTGCTACAATTTTTTCGCAGTAAAGTTACTTGTGTTTATGAGAAACGTTTTAGGGTATGACCAGCTTTGGTGCTCCCCGTGATGTCAAGGGTAAACATCTGAAGAGAATTTGGGAGCTGGAGTTCCCAGAGGAGGCTATTACCGACATGCCAGTGAACACGCCGCAACAGCAGCAAAACGGACACGCGCAGCAGTAATTATGTTGCGGGCTTCAAAATTTAAAAGGTGACGTCATCAAAAGGTGACCTATGCTAACTTCTGGGAAATTTTCCGTAATTTAGAAAGTGGGAAAGTTTCCCATATTGTTAATGTACACGTCATTTTTAAATTGACTCACCTTTTCCTGAGATCACTATGCTTTCTGAGTTTTCTTCAACCATTTCTAGTTTAATTTTGCTATTATTTCTAGATTTTATTTTTCATTTTGTTATTATTGATTGACACAAATTCACTTTCATCCGTACATTCTAGTCCTGATTTGCTAGTCGCTTATAAGATAATTAGCAAGCTCATTATAGCAATTGGGAAGCTCAAATAATTGCTTGTAATTTTTGACAAAGACCTTTCCAGCTGCTCTAATTGGTCATTATTTCATTTCGCTATATCTTTGCTCTCTACTCCTGTCTCATAATATTTGTATAGCAGCTTTTAGCAGTAAAAAATGTGTAGGAAGGGTTAGCCTAAGATATTGCACAATTATAAAATTTCATAAAATTCGGTCCAGAATGCTCCATGAAAAGTAGTATATGCCGATTTCTGGTGAGCCGAAGCAATTTTGCTGCGCCACAACATAAAAATGTTGTTTGACCCTTCCCGCACCTGCCCCTCCTATACCGCATTTCGCTGTGCTTCATTTTAATAATTTTATAAGTGAATTAGTATCGTTGATAAGTTTGTTTAGAGTACAATTTCCATAACATTTTCGATAGTTTTCTTTCGTTTTTTTTTCAAAGATATTTGTTCACAAACCCTTCATACGTGTAATAAAGGTTTTCTTTATTTTGGTGTTTTTTAATTGGTAGTCACATTACATCAATAAAATTACATTATGACTTGACAATGAGTTCAACTATTAATTATACGTATTAGTTACAGACGCACATCCATATATATTGGTTCTGTACAGTTGGCCCATTGCCAAATCAATAAAATAAAATTCCAGATCCATTTTACGGTACATATTCGGTATTATTGAATAACCAGTCGGCTCACGCCGCCTGAGGCGACTTACATAGAAATATGATCGGTTTAGCATGGGTATACTTATATACAAAGTTTCAAACGTATCATGAGAAATTCACATAATAGGAAACAATTGCATATCTGCGTTTATACCCGAACAATTGTCAACAATTGTCAACAATTTGTATTTCCGTAACGCTCATCGGTATGCAATTAAGCTACAGTTACTCTTTTATATAATAAGATGTTGCACAATTAGTGAAAATGCACAGTTAATGCATCTTGCATAATAATTAATTTGCCCGCCCCCAGTAACATGAAATTTCCCAGCTAACCACAGTAGCCCTTTTCCCGCCCTCATTCATTTGCATTGGGATAAGCTGCGCGAAATTGCTAAAACGAACGAATTGCTCCAATTTGCGTTTTGTTGTCGAAAATTGTCGTTTGTGCTCAGCCGTCGCTATTTGATTATCAGAAATGGCGAGAGCAGATAAATTTAATAAACGAGTTGTTGGCCAAAAGAAGACGAATTTGTGCGCCATTTTGCGACGAGAGAGAGGCTGATTATTCTAATTTTGTGCTGCCCCGTTCTGGCCAATAGGATAAGTTAATCAAAGTTGGATAAGGGAGAGGCGGTTAGAGTAAAGAAACGAGACATTTTGTACAGAACCCATAAAAACTTGTTGGGAGCGAACTCTAAGTTTCTTATAATAATAATGTTTATTGGTAAGTTCGCGCATAAGAAAGAATGTGATAAAATTCAAATTTCCAACACTTGATAATAGTAATTGAGGAACAAACCAAAAGGTGCCGATGCGATAACAACACCAACATACTGACAAGGGACCCTGTGTGTATAGGAATAGGGAGTAGAATCAAAACTTATAGGATCGGCCCGTTAGGGTACGCAGCAAGTATACTCAAAACTAACGAAATGACCTATGCCATACCTTTTTTTTTTTTTTTGCAGTGAACTGCATAGTATTTTATTATAAAACTTAATCTTAAAATAAAAAATTCTATTTTGTGGTTGTGGTGCCAACAAAACGTGTATATAAAAAAATAAACTCGGCGACTACAACTACAAATATATGAATGCTTATGTAATGGCAATTACCAACACCATTAACAACAACCTCAAAGTTTGTTTATTCTGCTATCTTTGAAACATGCGGGTTTTCTTCATGTCTTTTTTTTTGTGGCTTTATTACAACATATTGATTTTAGTCACGAAACCATAACAATTAATATACAATAAACATTTATTCCATTAAATAAAACATTCTATTTATATATTGTTGCACATAATTTTCGATGACGATCAATAAAAAATAATAGCGAAGAGATACAAACTACAAATATCAACAAACAAATAGGGCAATATCCATTAAAGCGACCTTTTTGACACTACGGCAAAGTAATATGCAAATTCTTCATGTAGTTGCTTCTTTTTTACCAATAACGGCAAATTCAAGACCTCAGTCCTAGAAAAAAATTCAGAGGCAATAACACGAGAATTTGCATGTTTTCAAACGCACAGGAATAATTAGGGTATCGATCACAAACTAAAAACCGGATGGCCTTCGAAAAGGAAAGAACTGGTCTGTATTATTGCGCGGATACGCGACGCGAGCGTACTGTAACGCGACGCATCACCTGATCCGGGCAATTCTAGCACAACGGGGCGCGACCGAATAAGAACTACGAAACAAGGAAAAATGGCAAAATTACAAAATCTAATACTGAATACTTCAAGGCAACGCTAAAAGTGTGTTTGTGGGTGCAAATCGCAATATTGCTTCAATGTTGGCAATTTTTCGTATGAGGATAATAGAAAGCACTCAAATAAGTAAAAAAATAATACAAAAAATCAATACTTGAATATTATAATTATAAGTAAACTCCCCGTCTTCGCTTATTAGTAAAAGAGACACAATAGAGACAGAGAGGGGGGGGTAGGTTCATATTAATGCTTCGAAAAAAATAATACTGTAAAGTGTAAAGTTCAAGAAACTAAAGACTAAAGCCAAATAGTAAAGCAACAAGATATCATGCAATAAATGACTCGACTAAAATAAGCATGCAAGGGAAAATACTAATAAAAGGGATAGCACAGAAAAATAAATAAGCACTATGTCAAAGAAAACTTTGAAAACATTCTAAATGGTAACAATATTAATAGAGCATAATTATCATATTCATCTCGTAAGTACTGTTGTAAGTTCGTGTGAGTTAGTGAGTAGTAGAGCAGATATCGATCGGTACTTGATTATCGATTAAAGCTAAGGATATTGATTTTTACGAGGACAGTGCTTCATATAGCTGAGTTCCCGAAGTTGGTTCTTGAATGGGCAACAAGGCAGCCCGTCCGCCAATATGTTCGGCAGTATCCAGATGATTCTTAAACTCAGTCTGGCTACCGTACTGAGCACAGCATGCGGTGCATTCGTAGTGAACTTGAACTAGCGTGAAAGTTCCCTCAGCTGTAGTGCAGATGGCGCGTTGATGATTCTTCAGATAGCTCTCTTGTTGGAAGACGTTGGAACATCCGGGGCAAGCCCAGCCAACCTGAAAAGATAAGCAATTAGATATGAGAGTGGACCCAAGTGAAGGTATACATAGATTCACTAAGGCACATCCCTTGCCAACATGTCCAGAAGATAATTTTAGGGTTATTGTGTCTTTTGCTCTCGACTCAACCTCAACTTCCTTAGCGGCCGAAGAGTTGGCAACCTTAGTTCTCTTCTTGCAAAGTACTGCGGGACGACTAAGAGTAAGTGTTCTGATTGCCATACACGCGAGAGCCAGGATAGCTTTCTCCTCGGCGCTACGCGCCATCTTCAGAACTGCGCCGTGGTAATGAGTCCATGAAAGGAATTCGAGCGGTAGCTTACCTCTACTTCCTTAGCGGCCGCACACCTGCCGTCCTCCTCATCTAACGAGGAAACCAACTCTTCGACGGTCAGACCGTCTTGAGTAAATCTGAAATGAGGAGTAACCCTTAGATATAATATTAAGTATATAGTAAAAGGAAACAATCTCAGAATAAAAAAGTCCGGGACACAGTTTAAAGTCAAGTTTCAACCCCTGGCGTAACAAGTATTTTGTCACTCGCTAAAAAAAGCTATAATTTTCCAAATAGACCGCACGGATAAAGTATTGCTCCAAACAATCAAGTCGTCTTTTAACTAAAGTTTGAAACGTACCTTGTTGATGTTTTCCCGGCAGCCATATCTGATGTAATCTGGGCCATTACGGTCTCTGGAATCTGAAGGAGAGGGATCGGAGTGCCGACGACCGAGGGATCGTAGAGCATCGGTAGAGATCCTGAGAAAAGAGGAGGATTAGGTTGCTAGAGTGCTAGAGAGCCAGGTGTAGCGCGAGAGAGGGAGAGAGACAAAGAAATAGAGCAAAATCAGAGAGATATAGAGAGAATAGACATATAGGGAGAGAAAAAGATAGATAGAACCAAGAGCAGTACCTGCTTGAAGTCCCGGGAAGTTCATCAACGAAAACGGGAAGTTTGCGGCTGAGGTGAGGGGAGTTGACGATTTTCTGGGAGTGTGGTCCCGAACGGAAGAGCTGCGCGAACGGATACTGTAAATGGACATAGTATAAGTAATGCTGGAAAAAAGGGAAACTACGGACTAGAGGCTACAAACTAGACACTATAAATTACGGATAACTACAAACTACTATAACATAACTACCGTACCCATTCTCATCGGCTCCGCCCTTGTTCTCATTCTCTGGGTCTCCTTTGTGCAGTGCTCTAATCATCATGAGATGGGCATTCGAGAAGAGATGCTCCTGGATGGTGTGCTTTGGAGTGTACTGTACAACGCACAAACTACATTCCGTGGAAGTGCCGCGCGGCAACTCATCATCTTGTCCTGAAATGGGCAAGATATTGATTTATTTTCGACTTTTTTTTATGGCTACAAACTACAAACGTACAAACTATGATTCTACTCAGATTTGTTGGTTAATTTACATGTGGGGGACAGTGGGACGTCAGTAGAAACATCGGTCGCTAAAATTTCTTACCAAAGTCCCATGGGACAATGTAACTAAGATTATGGGCCTGTTGATCGAGATATATATTTTAAGCTTTGATAAGCTTAAAATATAGCTGTTTGCGGCACGAACTACCACAATTTCATGAGAGCAGAAAAGTTAATTATCTAGATAATTACCATTCTGTTGTCGGTTCTTGCGTTCCTTAGCGCGCGCATTCTGAAACCAAACTTGCACCACGCGCTTGTGCAACCCGATCTCCCGACCCAATGCTTCGCATTCAGACATTGATGGAGTCTTGTAGTCGGTGAAAATCATCTTCATCATCTGCAAATAAAGGGTATTATTAAGAATCATATAAGAATTATACTAATTCATTAATTTATTAAATAACAAAATTTCCAGTGTTATTCCTCGCAAACCGTCAACCCATATACAATCAAACTGTTCACAAGATTAGTTACGAAATCTTAGGTATGCTATTTTACGGACTAATAGTCAGTGGCCTAATAAAAAAAGCAATAAGAAATCATGCAGGAACTAAGCTAATGCGCTTATTCACAGTAATACAGTAAAGAACGTCGCGTAACGTACAGACAAACAGACAAACTCACATGTACTTGGAGTGGTGTCAGATGGGTACGGTATCTCTTATTGTTCGAAGGCGATCTTGAGCTCATTGGCTGCATTTGAAGCGAGGAAACAGCGCTGAGAGCAGCGAAAGCGTCCTCCATCTAAACACTTACGAAATATACGTTTCAAGACATTTATATTACAAATAAATAATGTTGGTTTAGTTTCCTTATACTATTGGAAGAATCTATAAAAAAAAGTTTTCGCTATCAAGGAAGAAAATTCAAGACACGTCAATATCACTATTAACTGTTTTAAGTAGTACAGTAGTAGCTAGTGTGAGCGTATTTTGCACCATGTAATAACATCTAATATTCCTCATGATTGATTGTTTGATACTACAGATGGGCAAATTCCAAAACAGGTAAATTACTCAAACTATATCGTGGTTACGTAAATTTATTTTTGGTCAGTATTTTTCTGATTACTAGCATTATTTCAATCAATAACATAGGGAAAATAAGAACTTCTAGTTTGTAGTTATTTTAAAGGGGTACTGCACCTGGTCGTCTCCATCCGATCCGCCGAGGTACGGTGACACAGAAAGGGAGTCTCCGCTTCTATCAGCTGCACTCGAAAGGTCCAGTGGTGCCGACGGCTGGTTACGGTCTTCCTGGCCCAAGAGCGCCGACGAGAGAGAGGGAACCTGGAAGAGAAGTCGAGAAGTTAGAGTAAATGTACTGTACACTAAAAGGTGAAATTAAAGCGGCATGGTACGTGGTTCGGACACGAAATGGAACCTAACAACTTACATCATCAGCGGCCGGGAGTGAGTCCACATCGACGGGTACAATCTGCATCTGTTCGGCATGTTTGTGGGGCAAATGCTCGATTAATGCTTGACGGGAGCGGAAGAGAAGACAACAGAACGGACATCTTTTGTGGAAGACGGAACCGGATCCGGATGAAGGCTGAGCGGATGGGCGGATGGTCTCGCACATCTGAAAAGGGAATGGTGGGGTATACTTTAAAGGGAAGATAATCCGTTTAGTTAAATTGCCAGGTTCACAAAAAGGAACATAATGGGAAGTTCGCACAATGCACGATGTCTGCTTGTCAACAACAAAATCAACAAGGGCTTACATATGGTGCGAGGCACTCGCCAACCTTTAAATAATTGACAGCGCGTTTTCTAAACACATAACAATATACCGTACCTTCAGAAGGGCTTCCGTACTGCTTCTGCCCTGTCCCAATAGCTTCAAAAGATCAGCCGGGGAGGGTAACGCAGAGGAGGAGGCGGAGCTTGACGCCGTGGGTCCCAAGCTGTTTCTCTGATTCTCTTCAACGAGTTGCCGTCTCTCCTCCTCAGTAAGACCCTCTTCGACACCTTTGTTGTCGTTCAGAAGGGCCTAAAAGATTTTATTATTTCAACTACAAACTACACCACAAACAAAAAGTTCAGAAACTGTCGCGATGTTTCATGTTGTCTATAAAGGTATGGGCACAGCAAGCATATCTAATCCACAGTTCGCACATGACATGGAAAGTTGGTTCAATTTCAATGTGTAATATTCAAATTTCTGTGAACTTCAGCAAATTCAGTAACAACGGACATGTTTTCAAAACCACGAGACATACCACTTGAAATTCAAAAAAGGTTATAGCTACCTGACTATCATCCTTGTAGCACTTTCGCTGCTGGTGTTGAATCAGTTCGTAGTACCGCTGGAACACGATTTGACAGCGTTTGCATTGAAAATTACAACCGGGAGTACGTACGAACCGATCGTTATTATCGCTGGGTTGATTCTCGTAGATCTTGCGTGCCTGGAAGAAATTACTATAAACTGGGTATTTCTACCGATTTTGATTTGGGCTTGTTTCTGCTTTAATGGCTTGCTTAGTGTCCTATCATGCCCTTAGGGCTATTTCATAGCCCTGGGGGAAAAAAAGCTAACAACATGACCCTGGGAAGAAATTACCCAAACGCTACAGTATTCCTATATCCTGCACATCATCCGTATACACGCTACAGTATTCCTATATCCTGCACATCATCTGTCTGCCCGCTACAGTATTCCTATAACCTGCACATCATCTGTCTGCACGCTACAGTATTCCTATAACCTGCACATCATCTGTTCGCAACTAACTTTTGTAGGGAGTAGTGAGGCTACCTTCTGACGCGCGTTCTGGAACCACACCACAATGACGCGGGGACTCAGCTGCAGCTTCTTTGACAACATTTCCAGATCGTCGTCCTTCGGGTAGGCCTGCTTGTCGAAGAACTGCTGCAGGGTTCGAAGTTGGAAGTCGGTGAACCTCGTCCGATTGGCCCTACGCCCGGAGGACTGCTGGGAGGGAGTCTGATTCGACATCTGGGGAAGATGACCTGGAAAGGATAAGGTTCTAATTGTAAGTTATATTTCTTTGAAAGTAGACGTACTGGGCTTTTATTCCGAATTAATTTATAGCCTTAAAAGATATTGAGTCCAGCTTATTCCTATAGTTGCTTCTTAATTAGCATGACAAAAATACACATTTTAATACTGAACCTACTCACCTAACAACGAATTGAATGCCTTATCATCTTGCATGAACGAAAATGGGTTCGGTTGTTGCAGGCCTTGGATGTTGCTGATCAGGGCGGCCAGGTTCTGTGGGGTTGGAGCCAGTGACGTCATCGAAGGTGTGGCGGACGCGGATACGGTAGGTTCCTTCATTTCTTCTTTGATCTCTTTCTTTACTTCCGCCTGTTGTGGAGACGAGGATGAGGAATTGTGAGAAGCGGATCCGGAAGGCTGGCAGGACGACTGAAAAGAATCGGTTTGAAGAAAATTCACGAATAGAGGATTTACTCACACGGGTGTGCTTACAAAAACGAGGGAGTGGGAACGAACAACACATACTGGATAAACGTTTCAAAAACCGGATGCTATACCGCTTTAAAGATATCTAATTTCGGCGCCTCAAACGCTCCCTTACTCATAATATACATCGATGATGCCTGGGAATGGACGAGTGTCAAAAGAGGTGCATGCTAAGAAAGTTATTGAGAGTGCGTTGACGTGTCAGAATACAAACTACAGTAATACAGGACAGTAATACAAACTACAAACTACAGTATTACTGACCACCGGGTTCAGTGACACGACCTTTGTCTCCCCGCTCTTCTCGTAGGTGTCCAAGTCAATGCTCATCTGCGGGGGCACTGAGAAATTGTACGGTGAATCCTTGTCCCGTTGACGTTCCTGAAAATGTTTGTCTGTTTGCTTGTTTGTTTGTCTGAATACACGTTACGCTAGTGTTACTCCCTGGAGCCGAACCGTCGACCTCTCGCGTGAGAATTAGCAAATCTCTACGGTAAAAAACTTCCAGACACCAACATTGCGCGTATATCTCGCTCATTGATATGTAATGATCGCAGAAAAAAGGCAATTATAAAATTCTAATTGCCGACCAACCTTGAACAACGTGTTCCTGAACCAATGTTTTATGACTTTTTCCGGAAGTCCGGTCTTCCTGGACATCTCTTGGATCTGAGCCTCTGTTGGACTGTTGTTGATGTCAAAGTATTGACGCAAAACCTGAAAATAGGGATTAAAAGTCTTTCGGCGAACAACGAAAACGACTTTTTAGTGTGTGCCCATGAGTGCAGAAATCAGAAATATTCGAAACATTTTGAATTTTTGTTCAGAACCCTAATATGTATAATAAAGGTGCCTTAGGGCCTTAGGCAATGGCATCCGGCAAAAAATAAATATTAAAATATCCACCTTCAGTTGGTCATCCGTGATCCTTGTCCTGGCGCGTTTCGCCGGATTGGAAGCCGCTTGAAATGAGGCCATCTAAATAAAAATTTTGAAATTGTGGTCCCCACACATTTCTTAGAAACATATGCTACCATCAACCAATGGCATTTCCGCTAAGAACCAAAGCCCCAATTCACACACTTCATGAAAATTAGCATAAATACGTAAGAACTCAATTGTCCACGATGCTTTTCAAAGACCGGCCGGTATTTCGCTTTAAATCATCCATGTACAGTACCTGTTGAGCCATCATCGGATTGAATAACGCTTCCATGCCGGGCATAAAGCCGGGAGGTTGCATGAAGGGAAATCCACCCTGCATCATACTCAGAAAAGCCATTTGGGCAGCGTCAGGAGTCACGGGAGTGCCGTTCTCACCACGAGATCGCTGAAAATCAATCAATATTAATCCACAAAAAAAATCAATAAACTAAAGACATCTGGGTGGGAAACCTGCATATGGAGGTAGTACATAGCATAGTATAATGTATAAACCACACAGTGCATGATAAAAAAATCTAAACTACAAACTACAGTTACACTAAAACTATCTTAGCAATTCTAGTGTATGCGAGTGTGTTTAATTAATTAATTAGGTATAGTATACCTTCTCTGGCGGTTCGCTGTTGTCTCGGCTGTTAGGTCGGCTACCAGAACGTGAATTATCGGAATCCTCCCTTTTCAGCAGCCTCTCTTGCCAGTCAGAAACTGCTTCGCTAGAAGCTTCACCGTTTTGGATGGCAGCCTAGAATTCAGATTACTAAATTTCCTTTAAAGGTCATGCTTTATTGGCCGTAGCAATTGCGATACTGGCCAATCAGCGCGAATGGGCGTGCCAACTGCGATGGCTAGTTGGGTATGACTGGCCATGGTAAATTGCTGAGTAGTGCGTGATTTTGCGCTTGAAAATTGGAAAAATATTGCATCCTACTATATTTGACATGGAGAATCAGATGGAATCATCAAAAACAGGGGTCATTTGAAATAGGCCTGACCCTTAATTCCCTAAACAATACTGAAAAGAACACGAATCGAAATTCCCAGCGGTTCCATAGCTTTATAAAAAATCGCCGTTTATCAATTGATTCCCATACAATTTTGGCTCAACTATGCACTTTCGTAAATTACTGTGCGTAGTACAAGAGTAAAAGTATTCATTAGTCATTATAATCATAGTGCCTTGTGTGCCTTGTGCCTTTATGTGCCTATGGCTGCGGCTTTAACTTAAATTCTTGGCCGGGGAAGGTTCTCGCACTCACCAGGTTCTGTTCCAATGTCTTCTTCAGTGTGATTTCAGGCTTCTCCTCTGGCTCCTCCTCCTCATTAGGCCCCGCCCCCTGGCCTCCAGTCATTTGCAATAATTGGGCCATTCCCAGCAAATTATTGAACATTGCCATGGCGTTTTGTTGGGAAGACTGAAAATATATTAGTTATTATGAGGTCAGACCCATAATAATAAATGTTTATTGGATCAACGAGTCGTAGGAACAAAGAAGAAAGTTCTTGGGGTGGTTGCTGTCAGCTCGTAAACCAAAAGGTACCCTAAGCTGTTGGTGCGATAAGGACACCATCATACTAACAAGGGACCGTGTAATGTACATAGCATGAATATTAAGTAACGAATGTTGAGCAAGAATACAAAACCCCTCGTAAAATGAGCATACTGACATGGAAACACTGGCTAACTGCTAACTATTGTTTTAAAGCGAAATACTGGCCGGTTTTTGAAACTCATCGTGTGCAACTGAATTCTTACGTATCTATGCAAATTTACTCGAATTTAGCTCGACTTTTTATTCTAATGTATGTTCATTTGCATAAGTGCATAAGTTATATAAGAATTTACATAAGTTGTATAAGTATGATGGTGTACTCGACGTGTTTCAAAAACCGGCCGGTATTTCGCTTAAACTACAAGTTATGAATCCTGGTCAATAGGTTAACCTTTATCTAAAACAAATGGGTTTATGTCAGTTTCAAAGACATCCTTTGACACGGCATCAAAAGAGTGAGATTGATTTTATAAAACTATACTTAAAAGTCAACAGACTGAGTAAACTGGCTGGGCAAACTACATAGTATTAAAGTAAAAAAAAAAAACAAGAGTAAAAAGTCCATAATAAAGCGATTTCTGATGTCTTATTATCTAATTTATAAGCGAAAAAAATCGATGAAATTAATAGGGAAGTGCCTTTATATGATATTGCTCGCCGACTTCATAAACTACAATAGACTGACGGAATTTTTATTAGTTTTATTAGTAATTCGGCCCGAAATTGGTCTTTATGAGCTTCTTATTAACAATTTATGTGTGAATTTTGGTGAATTAATATAGTTTTTATTACTTAACCTTCAATTGAGTAATCACTTTAATCTCATAAAGTAATTCTTGCAATTCTACGTAAGAGATTAGAAAAAGAATATTGGAAAGATTTGCATAGTCAGGCTCACGATAAGCAACTTATCCGAAAAGTTTACCATTGTATCAGGACCCAAATAAAAGTCTTGCAAAGAGCATAAGACCACCATAGAAAATGAAAAAAAACAAAGGTTAGAAGTAATTTTCGCAATTCAATATTACATCTGGCATTGACAAATACAAATTGCCTTAAAACCTCTTAATATTTATTTGGGAGGTCTCTAGGCTACGGTTGTTATAAGGCCGAATCAGCATACACAGCTAATGAGTATGCAGTGTTCATGAGAAAAAGATCCCAGGAAATTAAAACGAATACGTTTCAAAAGACCATTTCAAAAGTTTAAAGCGAAATACCGGCCGGTTTTTGAAACGCATCGAGTACACCAACATTCTTATGCGTCATATGCAAATGAGCATAATTTAGCATAAAAAATAGACCCTAATTAGACCCCACTTCGCATTAATACTTAAGAATGCAGTTGTCCACGGTGCGTTTCAACAACCGGCCGGTAGTTCGCTTTAAAGGAGGGGGTAGGGCGAGTGGGAGTGTGGCTCAACCGGTAGAGTGGTTGTCTGGTAGGAAGTAGTTATCGGGTTCGGCACCTGCGATGGCAAGGACCATTCTTTTGCCAGGAGGTAAGTTAGGGCCCTAGCCTAGCGCAAGGTCTCATCGTATCTAATTTCCACCGTGAATTCTAATTCATAGAATATTAGGCGAAATTTGGGAGATATTGGCAAAAATCCTATAATTGAATCCTAATAGTATGTCTTTACATCAATTGTAAAAATAATTAAATTCTCCACACTCACAATGCTAGTGTTTGCGGGTGTGAGTGTGACAAATGGCTTCGCAAGTGAGTGCGCGAGATTACTCTTTACGTTCATAACGCGAGCCGATTGTACTGAGTCATCACGCGGAACGGAAACATAAAATCTCTTTGATAGTGACCGCATTTTAGGACGCCCCGGAAGATTTTTGTTGATTTTTGTGTGTGTGCGGGCGGAAGAGGTTTTGCAAAAAGAAATGGTAATATAACATATGGATTATAAACAAGAACTTATAAGTCACCAAGTTGATTGCGGATATGAATTTGATAAAATAGGATTTCGTAAGTTAAGCTACAGTAACAATTATTGCACTCTTCGGAGACATCCACCCATACGTGATAAAGTCAAAGGTAAATACATAAATTCCAAATTATGCAAATTTCATTGAAAACCACGGTAAAAAGCAGAACCTGTAGTTATACATAAGCTACAAAACGGCAGAAATTCAAAGGAAATATTTTGTCAATTTTCTTAGTAGAGGTAGAGAAGGACAGTGCCTTCAGTGTTGTTTCACATGAAAATGTAAAATGTCCCCGTTCGCGGCGCGCGGCTATAATCTGCATACAGTGCAGTAGAACCATCACAATTCATTTGCATGTAAATAATGGGGCGACCTTTATAACTCTCTTCGTAAGTCTCCGACAGTCGGGAGAGAGAGAGGGAGAGAGTGTAGAGAGTGTAGAGAGAGGGAGAGAGATACAGAGTCACAGAGAGAGTCATAAGAGCGAGAACAATAGAATTATTCTGAATAGCTCAGTGTGCGGGCTTGGGAACCGCGGTTAATATACAGTCGGGTGGTAATAACCCCCAATCCCCCCCACTCAATGGCGACTACGGTAGAAAGATAATTAATTGAGCGAATAGAATGGGAATGGCCTGACAAAGCATGGGAATCCAATTCATTTGTTAATCAGTCATCAGAAGGGTTATGGGAAATAAATATGTTATAAGCAATAGGATAAATATGATAGGATAAAATAAGGGTTACTAAAAATAGGTCCAGCATTTTGTGTGTTATTCGAGATCGAGCGCTACGATACATAAGGTAACTAAGGAACTTTAAAATACAATAACCTAGTTCTATAATATACGTATTTTACATCAGCGACACAAAAATTTATGTCACCATACACTCGATTACAGTACTTTCTTTTTAATTAAAAAAAAATCAATAATCAAAATTCACTTGCGTCAAAATCGATACTACTCGGTAACTGGTTAAATGAATGAGCGGTTCTTTGTTTGTAATGCTGTTTTTCTGTATTTCGCGTGCCGTCAATTTGCCGTAAACATAGTTAATTGTATGCAATAACGATCCGCTTAGGACGCCCAAATTATGCAATTATTTCATTTTACAGTACTCTCTTCCCGAAAACGAAACGAGAATTATTAGTCATATTGCATACTGTATATTTGGGTTATTAACTAACAATACGCCATAATATAAAACAAGACCGGACATTAGCTTTGCGTACTGAAATCACTTTGTTTAGTAAAAAGGTCTCGTTTGATAAACTACTAGAAGTATAAAAGAATAAAAAAAACATACTTTATTATTGTTTTCCTTCTGCACAAAAAGGCCCCTCTGATTGCCCAAATAACACCAAACAAAAAATGTTAATTTCACTGCGATGTGACATACACGCGCTTTTATATACAAAAATAAAAAAAAGACAAAACGAATTTAAATGAATATTTGGTGGAATTAATCTGAAAGAGAGATGGAGGGAGAGAGAAAGAGATACAGAGAGATAGAGAGAGAGAGAGAGAGAGAGAGAAAGAGAGAAAGAAAGAGAGAGAGAGAGAAAAAGAGAGCCAGAGAGAGAGAGCCAGAGAGAGCTCGAAAATAAAATGAGACTCCTTTTTTGGCAATTTAAATTATTTGCCAAATTTGCGACAAAATTGAAAATATTGGGACGACATCAGAAAATTTTGGGAAAAGAGATTGTGTATTAGATTACGGTATCGAATGAGAGTTATTAATAAAAGAGGGTTTTGAAAACAATCAAACAGCCCGAATTCAGGGGACAGTATGTTTACCATAGGTATGGTAATACTCAAACGTTATGTTATTTATAAGTATGATCTGCTCGTCATTGATCATTCACAAAAGATATTGTTTAAAGTTTAAAGCAGAAATATCGGCCGCTTTTTGAAACGCATCGGGCAAAAAATCCAGCTAAATTCGAGGAAATTAGCATTAATACGTAAGGATTCAGTTGTTCACGATGCGTTTCAAAAACCGGCCGGAATTTCGCTTTAAACCTAAAGACGTAAGGGCATTCGGACAACGTTGATTGTTTTGTAAACAAAAATCAAGTAGCGTAGCAAGGCTCTGGAACTTTAACCCCGAACCTCATCTAAAGCGGTAAAAAACTCTAAAGAAGAAGTTTTGTGATTTTCGAACTCAACTGATTCCCCCCTGACTAAACTGCTCTAATTCTACCCTCCCTTTCTTAATATGCAAATTCAGGTTGACTGACACTGATATTAATTGTATGAGGGTACGGTCGCCCAGTCGTCTCATGGAAAATTCGATTAGCAAAGGAATCGGGGGAACAGTATGCGGGGTGTCATAACAAACCGCGCTCCTTTGACGATTGGTATATATTAATAATCAGTTACATTACATCTTATTATATAAAAGAGTAACTGTAGCCTAATTTGCATACCGATGTGCGTTACGAAATGCAAATTTTCATGTTCGGGTATAAGAAGAGTGTCGCAGCTAAATATCGAAATATGCATACGCAATTGTTTCCTATTATGTGAATTTCTTATGATACGTTTGAAACTTTGTATATAAGTATGCCCATGCTAAACCAATCATATTTCCATGTAAGTCGCCTCAGGCGGCGTGAGCCGACTGGTTGAATATAATTGAGTAATATAATAGGTAGCTAGCAACCTCTACGCAAGAATTACACGTGTCAACTTTACTAGCGACGAAGAGAAACATAGATTCAACCTGGCTATATAGTATATAACATAGAACGGAACAAACTCCAAACACAATCAATAATTCACGAATATCGATTTTCTTACCTCATTTTCCATGGCCACTACTTCCCTGATCGGTCGTTGTTGCTGTACTCCAGGCTGCTCAAGAACCGGGCGGTTAGGGTCTATTTCACCGTTTTGCACGAGTTCACCAAGCTGAAAGTACGGTATGAGGTGAATTCTAGAATATGACAAGATACAACAAGCAAACAAACATTTTAGAGCAAGGAAAGGAAGTTGAAAAAAACGTACAAATTTAAAAAACGCGCTTTTGTATTTGATTTTAGAAATAGCACAAGTTTTGTTGAATCTACCAAAAGTGTGTTATTAAAGTGTAAAGAAGTAGGAAATGAGTTGCTATTTTTCTCTTGCAATTTGCTCTTCTATTCTTGAAGACTACCAAGTGGTAGAGAGAGAGAGAGAGAGAGAGAGAGAGAGAGAGAGAGAGAGAGAGAGGGAGAGAGAGAGAGAGAGAGAGAGAGAGAGAGAGAGAGAGAGAGAGAGAGAGAGAAGGGGACTGTGATTCACGGTTAAATTCTATAATTGCTGTACATTCGGGAAGAAAGGAACTGTGTGTTTCGGGGCGGTGAAACACTCACCTATGAATAAAGAAATTTTGGGGGAAATTACTCGGAATTTCACTGTGATTTTACTAAACAATCTGTATATTGATGCCGATTTCGGCAATGTGATAGATGTAAATTAGCATATTAGTGACGGGAGAGAGACAGAAAGAGGGACATAGAGAGAGGTATCACCTTGGCCATTCTGCTTTGATGCGCCACCGAGCGCACATGAATATCAAGCGTGGCTCCCTGTCCATAGCTTAATTTGCATACATTGCATCGGAACGGTTTCTTCTCTGAAGGAGATGAGGGTGAAGCTGCGGCCAATCCAGCGAGCGTTTGGAGCTGAAAGAACGATCAGGTAAAGATGTATCCTACGCCCTATTCAATACTGTAATTAAACCCAAATGATCGTGATTAGCCTCGTTTTTTTTTCTGACCCTATATATTTGCATCCCCCAAATTGTTATCCTTACACGCGCAATTCAACCTCTTTAGCTATCTAAATTACAATTTGTTCCTCGTCACTCAACTCTCTCCCTCCCTCTCTACTTCTCTCTCCCTCCCTCTCCCTCCCTCCCTCTCTCTATCTCTCTCTCTCACTCCCTCCCTCGCTCCCTCCCTCTCACTCCTCGCTCCCTCTCGCCCAATATCGCAAATAGTTCAATGAATCGAATGAATTGAATTTAACACTTTGCAATACAATAGGCCCGAAACATTCGTTCACCGGGGCGCGACTCTGACCCCCTTTTATAACATCAAGAGGATTTTCCAACTCGCTTGATGCGATTATTCTGGTTTAAGGAAGATTATGAGCGGAAGAATGAAAAACGCAAAACGAATTATTATCCCTGTCATTTACCACTGACTACGGTAGTTTGGGTGCGATATTGGTGATCACTCATATGAGGTGGGGTCAATTTGCACAAGTGGCCTTCTTAACTGTGTTGATTAGAGTGTTGCGATAGTCGATAATATAATCAATAATCAAATCCTTAATCTGTCACTCAATAAACTATACCTGCTGCTGTAGGTCCACCCCACCACTTTGCTGTTCCAACTGTAGTTTTGTTTTATGCAAATGTTGCACAGAATTTAGGTGCGATATCATTTGTTTCTTGTCGACGAAATTCTCTTGACACAGCTCACAACGAAGTTTTCTAAAAAAATATTATAAATTATTTCGGTGTTCTAAATGTGTTTCAACTAAATACCGTCCTATCTTTCCCTTTAAATATTGCTAGTCATCATTGACTTCTAATTGTACGGTACTTCCATTGCCGTGTAAACTACAGTACCTATAACAAAGCTCGGTAACTAAGCTACGGTACCTGTCCAAATTATCCTGAGGGTGATCGTTATTGATGTGTTGAATCAGATCCTGTATTGATACTTCCACGTGACCGCACGCAGGGCAAGCGTGTTGCGGCTGAAAATCAATCAATAAATATAATTGTAAAAATCAATAAATCGATATCACACATTGACTGTATTCAACACGGGACAAAGGGAACGCCTAAAAATAAAAATAAACAGGTTACCCTACCTGAAAAACGTGTGACAACGAATGTTGTTGCAACGCGGCCTCACTCCTAAACGCCAACGGGCAAGTTTCGCATCGGAAGGCAAACTGCACGGAGGTAACACTGGAAGTCGGAAAATAAATTGTTATCTTGTTTTTTTTTACGTCCCAGAGGCCGGTTTCACCAACATTTCCGTTTGGCACGGATCTTCCGTGCGCAACAAAATATCGCGCTAAGAGAAGAGACATAGACAATCATCGTTTGCTTACTTCTCACGTAAATGTTGGTGAAACCGGCCTCTGGTCAAGAACACGTAATCTGTAGTTTGAACTTCGTCTTTCTTTTTACAATTTCACTTTTTGTTGTTTAATTTGACCTTAGTGTAATTTAGTGATATACTCCTAAAGCAGACGATTTTTGAACCGAAGCCCGGAGACATTTTTCGTGTATGAGACTCTCGACCGCAGGCTCTTTCACGCGCGAAATTAAACATTAAACATCGAATTTGAGAGCTTGCTGGAGAGAATTTGAATCCTCTTTTTGCGGGAAAAAACAGAGACTGCTTTGTTGACTAACAACGCCCACGCTAATTCCTACACTAATAAAGGGCATAATGTCTGATTGTCGGTGTGCCTTAATAAGGGCCTAAAAGCTCTAGCAATGACCTAACTAGAGTAATAGATAATTATCTGATAGATAATTTAATAAATAAATAAATAAATAAATCTGCCTTACTAAACGACTAAACCACGAGCAGTATGAGAAAAGAAAATTTGAATAAATTAGCTGAAATCGGAAAAGTTCCCTAAGAATAAACAATATATTAAACTAGTTTCACCTTATAAAACTGCTGTTATTCAGCTTATAAGAAAAAGATATAAAGATCTTCGATTCCGGCGGTGGTGATATGCTAATTTCTAATTATCAATAAGAAACAAGAAACAACCAATAACCACGAAAAGCACCCCCTGGCTCATAATCAAAAATTCAACGATTAGGAACACACCTCAAAAATAAATTATTCAAAAAATCAGTTATTAATATTTCAGTAATTAGAATAACAAAATAAAAAAAAGAGATCGAGATCGAAAGGATTCCAACGAGAAATTTGCCCGCGAAAAAGCAGGCGACGAGTGTGGAAGACGGGAAAAACAATGGACTTTAGAGCAGGGGATGTAAGACAATTGAACACGGTAATTTGAGAAGATCTCACGGAAATAGAGGAGAGCCGTAGAGAAGCAGACGACTAGATCTCACGGAAATAGAGGGGAGAGACGACAAGCAGACAGACAGGCAGCTAGACAAAGATATTCTCATAGCCGTCGCTAGTACATATTAAAGCGGTATGACATGTGGTTTGGGAACATACGCTGGACAATGACCAATGACGTTCCCATGATGGGCGCGTGCAAAACCACTTTAAAGTTATATCAAGAAAAGCACTAAAAAGTAAAGAAGGTAGATTTGCTAAATTGCGTCTTATATCATTCGATTGAGAGAATTACTTACTTCCTTCAATGAGAGTTTGTAAGAAGCCATAAACATAATTATAATATTGTAATGAAAAAAAATCACTACTTAATTAGTATTCAACATAATACAACTGCCGACTGCGTATCAATAAACGGTAAATCTACGGAAAAGAAAACTTTTCCAGATAATAAAACAATTAAGAACACTGTATACAGAAAAGGGCACAGTTTGTCAGCTTGTACGCTACGGTCTCCGTGGTACGGGTAATTGTAAAATACACGATAAAATGCCATAAAAGTTCAACTACTTATAGTTTGTAGTGCAAAAAGTTAAAGGTATATTATCACATTTAAAAAGTAATGGTATTCCATTTTTGCTGACAAATACATAATTTTAAAAAGAATACAACTTACGGCGCTTCTTGTTTGTGTACAGCCAATAGACGCTCCACAGCGGACTCGGAGATTTTATGCTCCTAGAAAGATAATTATCTTAATTATGTGAGAAATTATATGTGAGCATATAACACAGCACATCTAAACAATTAGCAATTTATATGCGCAATATAAGTACAAAAATAGTTTCCCCTAAGCCTAAGCCTAAGCCTAAGCCTAAGCCTAAGCCTAAGCCTAAGCCTATAAGGATGCGTGCGGAGAGTGCAATTTCATTAAATTTTTGATATTCTAATTTCCGAACCTGTGTGAGATGTTCTGTGAGAGCTTGTGGTCGTTCACTGCATAGAGGACACTGTTCTCCCTCCAGATGTGTTTTAGAATGCTCCTCCAGGTCAGACGAGTCCTCTGGAACACGGTAGCTTATTATTAATTTATTTGTATTTTTAAAAACACGCTACACGCAACACTTCATTTTTTTATTTTTCAACTTGTTTTAAATACTGTCGTGTACTAAAATAGAACACAGTGGAACTTAATAAAATTCGAATAAATACTAATAACAACAAATGATACAGTAGACTGACTATGAGACTTATAAACTACATACTGTAGCTGTAGAAAACAATCAGTACAAAATATAGACTGGTTTACTCGCCATTTAGAACAAGATTGACACCTATGGTCAATGCCTGCAAGTAAACTTCAAAGTAAATTCTTAACAGAGAGAGAGAGACAGAGAGAGAGGGGTGGAGAAAGAAAGACAGAGAGACAAAGAGAGATAAGGAGAGGGGTGGAGAAAGAGAGACAGAGAGAGAGATAGATAGAGAGAGAGGTGGAGAAAGAGAGAGACAGAGAATAAAGACCCGCGAACTCCGACTTAATCAATCCCCCATCCTATCAGTATGCCGAGGTGTGATATTAATAATAATTACACTAATGATAAAACGAGGTGCCGCTCAAGAGCTGAGGTCTGGCGGCGACTTCAAAAACCACTTGCTCGCCCAATGCTAATTTTTGGGTGGAACGGGCGGAACTCGGCACGGGACGCTTTATGAAAAAAAACGCCTATTATTGGTATTATGAAGCGGCACGGCCATTCGATAATGAGCCGATTGAGAGCCGATGCAGATTTTAGTGTTTTCATGTGGTCTCTGTGGTTGGAGAGAGAGAGAGAGGGAGAGAGAGAGAGGGGGGAGAGAGAGAGAAATTGATAGACATAGAGAGGGAAGGGGTAGAGAGTTTTCTGCATTTGAATATACGTTTACTACAACTTTGGTCAAGAATTGGAACTTGTTTTCACATTGTCTGTCTGTGTTCTCTGCGTTTCTCTCTGTGTCTTGTGTCTTGTCCTACTCTCTTGCACTCTCGGTCTCTCGCACTCTCTTTATCTCTCAGCATTTGAAAGCTGAACCAGACTCCCTGTGAGTTAATTTGCATACTTGTATTGGACATCGATCCGGGATTACGATTTGGCAGTTGATGAGAGAGAGGGGAAAGATAGAGAGAGAGGGGGGTAGAGCGAAAAAGAGTGAGAGGGAAAGAGAGAGAGCAAATGCTAACCACTTGACCGGTTATAATAATAATAATAAAGAATGAAGGGCTCGAGGAGCATTAAATAGAGAGAGACAGAGAGACAGAGAGAGAGAGAGAGAATGAAAATAAGAAACTGGGTACGATATTGATGGGAAATGTATAATTTCTTATTACAGTCTGGTAAGGACATTTGTATGTCGTTTCTTAAGGACTCTAATCATTTAACGCCTCATTAAACCCCTTCTCTTCCTTTTTTGATAACAATTTCCGTAGCGTGCAAATTTTGATGCGTAAGCCGCCGCAAAATTTATTGGCACTTAAAAAGTCGTTAGTTTCTACAAATAAAAAAAGAAACAAAAAAAAGTGTTTGATCAGGATGATATAAGAGGAAATGATGAATGACTGAGCAGATAAGGAAAATCGATAATCCGTAATCAATAAATTGATAATTATCGATCGAATCAATAAATCGATAACTCACTCGTTGTAAACTGACAAGTCGAACAGGCGTACGCAGTCTCTTCGGTCATGTTTACGTCATCAGCCGCCGATTCTGTAATTAGGGTAATTAGAATAAGGATAATTAAGTAATTAATCAAATATTTTATTGAGCTTTAAGTAAAATAAAAGAGGTCAACTCTAATTTTCTACAGGGTCACGTCACGTGGATGAAAATAAAATCCAATGAAAGCAGAATAGTAAACCATAACGAATAAATGAATAATTTCATCATAAAGATAAAGATAAAGTGTACCGGGTTCATTAATAATAAATACAATTGATATGCTAATAAATGCACTTTGGCCTGTTTCCATAGAGGTTAGATGTCAACAAGGACATATACATCATCATATCATACACCGCGCATAAATCCACAAAATATAGTAGTTTCCAGTTGGACGTGAACGATTGCCGTTTATCTAACAGTAGTAAGCCGGCAGACCAAAACTAGGTCTCACTGCGAATCTTAAATCTTAACCACCCCGTTTGATTTCTCCCGGGAGTGACGATTTCCCGACTACTTTTCACTACTCATTTCTTATCCTGCTAGGGTGTGGGCCTTAAATGGCGGCCCTCGTCAGGGCCCTATTTAGGGGCCAATTTGGAGCCTAGGTCCTTATACTGAGGCACTGATTGGTGTAGATAACGAGCTGGGCCGGGATGCCCGACTACGAAACGCACGAAAGATGCGCCGTGCGGAAGTGAGGGAATTTATAGAATCGGCTAACAAGCGAAATCCTTGATTAGACAATTGAATGGTTCAAGTTAAACCAAATTTCTTGGAAATTTTCTCAATTTAACTTGCGAGATCTATGACTATGTTAGTGATTTGTATGTAAAAATTAGTTGAATATTCTGACTAGGAATATAAGCGGAATGGGATAATAATAATTGTTCATCGCCCATATTATAGCGCACCACTCGCAAATGTGTGTGTGTAAAATACCTAGCAAATAGGGTGCCGGTGATACGCCGCAATTCAAAATGAGATTAGTTCGCGGGAGGCGCACGGTTACGGTCAGTTGGTCAAGAATTAGAATTGAGAGGCGCGGATTTAGCGCGCACAACTCAGCCGATAATATGCGTAAAGTAGTGTGTGAATGTTAGGCGGATGTGATTTGGTAAGCCTGTGGGAAATCACCCCAAAATACTCTTTGTATCTATTTCGTGATCCAAAAAAGGAGCCATAGATATATTTAGGCTAGGGGCTACTGGATATTTAATAATGTTCAAGTTAACCTAGCATAAATAACTATCGATATACAATTAAAGCGAAATACCGGCCGGTTTTTGAAGCGCATCTCAAGTACTTGCACTCCTGTGCATTTATGCAAAGTGTGGTCTAATTGGGGTCTAGTTTTTATTCTAATTTTTGCTCATTTGCATATGCTGCATCTTTCACTGCTGCATATTTCGGCCGGTATTTCGTTTTAAATACAGATTATAAAACTTAAATTCCAAGTACAAAAGGACAGACATTCAAATTAAGTCATTGCTACACTATGCAACCTTCTAGGCGGCTCATCCAGGTTGTATACCTCCATTAACTAGGGGAACCCCTCGGTCGTATTCTATTCTATTGTATGCGCTCTAGAGACAGTAGACTGTCAATTACTGTTGAGGGAGAGACGGGCGGCACGTAACACAGGTTGGCACACGGGCGGGCGAGGTGCAGGCAAATTGCATGCACACGACAGTCAGTCAATACAAATGGTAATTAGTGAGCGCGCACGCAGGCCCCCCTCTTTCGCATGCCAATTACATAATTGATGGGAGAGCGGAGGATTGAATACACAGGTATGCAGACCTGATGAGTGAGGACTAATAATGAAATGGATATTGATCGCCGGAAAGGAAAAAATATTAAACAGCATGAATTAATATTTCTCATTATGCAAACCGAGAATCACTGGGCTATGGGTTATTGGGGCATTGCAAATTCAGAAGTATTCTTTTCCTAATGGTAACAACAACAGAGAATTGTTATGTATAAGAACAGTGTCGGGTAAAAATATATGGAAAACAATGAGTTAGAGGTAAAACATTCCAAAAATAAGAGGTAAAACGAAAAAAAGTTGAAAGATAATAAAATCATTTAATTCCAAAATTATTCAAGTTATGAAACTTGGGAAGTGTAATTGTGCTTCCTAACAATTATAATTCTGCGCCATGGTGGGGTGTAAAGATGTAAAGATTCGGCCATTGATTACAATGTCAATGGGAAGTGTTCCCCGGGGAATGTGGCCCGGGAAAGGGTTCCCAATTTGCATAGGGCCCAGGAGAGAAAATGAGGAAAGACCCCCGGCCAAGAAAGCAAATATTTTCATTTGTCAAAATTTTGGATTTGTAACAAAAGTGTGGGAAATAAAGTTACAACAGAAGGAGTTTTTGCCACAGATTTTCAAAAATTTGAAAATTAAAAATTTAAATCTAACTTGTTAACTTTTATTTCTAATTTACATAATCGCAAAGTCCGTACAGTACAAACGGAATTCGGCTTAAATAGAAGAGTAAATTCCAAAATAATTTTGTAATGGAAAATAAATGTTTGGGAATATAATATAACCAAAAGGAGCGAAAGAGAGATATTCTTAGTTAGAAGACTCCCGGGCAATCATTATATAGCAGTTGACCTTGAATTGTACGCATTTTAATGAAAGAGAATACCCGAGCATGGGCATGCTAATAATTACTACACCAGTCGTCTCATATACACTACAGTACGTAATTAAGCGACGCCCGCTTCTCGTCACGATAGTTACAGTAATTAGGCGGTTGTCACTATATTGGACAAGGAGGAGTGTGAGAGAGAAGGGGGCTGTCATCACCCTGGCGACAAAACACCGTAATTAATCGGGGAGCCAATCAGCGATCGAGGGGGCGGGGCTTGGGAGACTCATCAGCCGGGGTGGAAAAGAGCACACAATTTGGATACAGATGAAAAGGCGAGAAGAAGACGAGCCGAGAGAGAGAGAGAGAGAGAGAGAGAGAACAAATACAGAAATCAAGCCAGCTAAATTAAAGGGGAGATATTGCAGACCTGGCGAAGCTCTAACCCAGAGTAGAGTAGGGAGTCCATATTCTTCCCTAAGGAGCCAACCAGAAAGTAGTCCTTTATGAATTAGAATACGATGCTAAGGGAAATTATATGCACCATTAGGTTTGCGATGGCGCTTAAAAGGTCATCGTCCCAATAAAAGATGTGTTTCTATGAACGAAATAATAATGTAAAGTAGAACCCTAAGGACTTATATTGGGTCAACTGGTAGAACTAATTTTGGTTATGACAAATTTGCAAACTTTCCTGAATTTCCCAACCAAACGTATTTTATTGGTAATTTATCAAAATGAGAGTTTATCATATTTCAAAAATTATTCCGTCCCGCCTTTTTGTACTTTGTGCCTATTTATGACAGAAGTGCAGTCCTGATCAATCAATGCTTGAAGAGTCAACAGTGACTCGTTTTCATTCGCAATTATTAACACAACTGGAGCATGGGAAAAGACCGAAACGTGAGAGGGAGGGAGAGAGAGAATTAGAGAGAGAGAGAGAGGGATTACAGTACTTGCTAGCGACGACGTTTAGCAAACACCTATTTCGGAGCGTGGTTCTTAATCTGGTGATTACCTTACTTTGCATTTACATATTTTCATAAAGTCACCAACTAGAGCGTGAGAGTGCGCGAATATTTACCCGAATAAATAGCACATTGAATAGTAATAAGTTGAAATAGTAACTAATAATGCAGCATATGATTTGGCTAGTTGTCAAACCCCTTGGAGCACTCATTGTATACAACCAAGGTACGGTCATTCAATGCATTTAAACCCTATTAATATTATTATTATTAATATTGGCGAATCTTAGGAGGGTGAGATAGAGATAGAGGAAAAACAGGAGGGAGAGACAGAGACAGAGAGAGTTAAGTTTCTCGAAAAATACATAGAATTGGGGCCAATTTAGGGGAATAGCCAAGAAGCCGATTCATCATAAATTGGGCCGCTGAGACTTTGGGCCCTTTCTCCCAAAAGGGTGTCCCAAAAGAAGAAACGTCTAATTTCCAACAAGTGCCTAAAGGAAGGAACCAAACGCTGAAAATGAGAACAATTTGCGCGCGATAACATACTTTGTATTTAAGAAGCTTGGGAAAGAAAGGGCCCCCAGTGGGACACACATTTGGCCACTTTAAACTAACTGGGAAATGAAGTCATGGAATTGATCTATAAATGTATGTATTTTCTCGAAATATTAAATGGCCAAAAATTATGTCTTACTGGGCTGTTTTCCGAAAAGTACATTCACGAGAACACTACCAAATTACCAAGGTGAAAGGCATATTATTCCCTAACATATTTCCCTCCAGCCCTATTTTTCAACATATATTCGATTATCAAAAACCATATAATCAATATTTACTCTACCCAATAATCCGTCTGATTATGCAAATTTCTGCTCGCAATTCACTGCATTGATCGCTAGTCATTGGAACGGTCGCCGGCGCGGATAAAACCGTCAATGAGGCTAAGCACGGGGGCGCGCTCTAGAGGGCGGAGACCTAATTTCGAACAGTGCCAACGCGCGGCTACGGAGCGGGCTAGCGAGGACCATGCGTGCGCGCCACCGTGCCCCAAGGTCGAGTATTACTACTAGACTTGGAATATATATGCAAATCCAAAGATTGAGGTTTTCTACACGCACATGCGAGGCGGTTAGAGGTCAAACTTAGTCAGGGGTAAACAGTTCAAGACAATAGAGAAAGAGGACTAAGGACGGAACCCTAATACTAAGGGGGAAGGATTGACTGGGAAGAAAGGGGATAGGTTGGGCTGGGAGCCTTCTTCATGTTTAATATATTATTTATTGATTAATTAATTAGAGCAGAAGATATAATCATATGATTATCCTAAACAAAGATGCCTCACAATAGTTCATGCTGTTATAGGAATAAACTACACATGAAAATTACAATTACAAAAAGTAATATCTAAGTTATTATTAATTAGCTGATAATTAGTGAGGAAACTAGGCTATTATGCAAATGCGGACAAAAGTTGTCTTGTCATACTGTTTGATGAAATTCTCTTCACAGTTCACATGAATGGTCCGAGCCTTTGATTTATGCATTGTTTATCAAAACATGCAAAGTTCCTTATGTACTTTGTTCAACAAAGATTCAAAGTACAAACACTGTAGCTAGCATGCTAGCATGGTTTACACTTTGCCTCACCGAAAGTATGACAGTTTCACAACTTCTCCATACTACCTTTTCTATAAATTCCTAAGTTCGACCCATATCGGTCCTGACTAATAAATAAAGAAAACGATCCTTTTTAAACCAACAAAACGAGCGTATAATGTTGATTTAGACGCTCTTTGTCATCAACGCAAAGTATACTGTAAATTGCGTCCGGGCGCAAAATAAAGCACACCTCAGCCATGGGCACGCGCTATAGCTTTTTTGACTCATTATTTGCTCAATGAGCGCGAACGCAAGGCGGAAATTACTGTAAGCAAGACGTCGAATAGAGATTTGGTGAAGCATTAGTATGACAATGATAGCGATAGGGAGAGAGAGGGAGAGAGAGCGAGAGAGGGAGCGAGAGAGTGAGAGAGAGTGAAAGAGAGAGAGAGAGAGAGAGAAACATGACAGTACTGTTAGTTAGAGACACAGGCACGCAGTTGTCCCTATTTATGACAAATAGGTATTATGAGGCATTTGCATACACACACAATCTGTGATACTGCAAACAAGCGCCCTTGATCTGATGATTTTAGACAGGAAATGGGAAATGAGGGTCCCGCGAAGATATTCAAATACACCTTTAAACTAATTTGGAAATCAATCAATAAATCGATAATTAATCGATACAAACCGCAAGAATCGTGAAGATCCACAGGCGGAAACCATGTTGATTGATCATGGCAAGAAACATGACCTATAAATGAAAATAAATTATAGAAATAAACAATCAGTAAATACTTGAGCCCCACATGAAACATTGGGATTCTGGGCATCATAGAACATGCAAAATTTATATAGCATTTTTTTATTGTTTTGTGTGATAATTTCAAAATATGAGTACAACCTCGAACTATTGACGTTTGAATGCACTGCGATTTGTTTAGAGGTTCTATGTGGCTTTCTGCGCATCTCGACAAATGTGCATTTTTTTGTTTTTTATTTACCGTTTGTTTCCCATTTATTGATTATGCTTATGATTGTTTATTGTCACCGTTTAAAATGTCCAGTCGGTGCAATTGCCGGTTTTTGAAACGTATCTGGGACGCATTATTGCCACGTAGTGGCAATAATGCGTCCCAGCTACTGTGCGATTTTTTATTCATTTGCATGCCACATATGGGACTACAGTTATCCAGAATACGTTTCAAAATAGCTTTGAAGTGCAGGCGAGCGAGAACGTGCAAAATTCAAATACTCACCGAGCGCTTCATGTCGGTGCGGCGTCAGGTAGGCGCAAATGCGGCACACGTAATTGAATACTGGATGCCGGACGGAGGAGCGGTGCGATACGGTCTCACAATGCTCCCGGAATACCTGCGCACTGCAAATAAGGGTAAGCGTAAGTACGATTACCTTGAGTGTAAGCCTAAGTTTAAGTTACTTAACTTTGGGTTTAAGTTTACGTTGCATACACATTAGTTTAGGTTGTAAGGACTGGAGAGTCAATTTACTTCTTCAAGTATATCGGCTTGGATATCAAAATCAGAAGAGGCTTTCTCCACAGACACAGAGAATAGTTTAAAACTACTTTCATGCGTAAAACTTTTTTGGAAAAATCAAATAATGCAACAATATGGAAAACAACAAGTTTTGTCGAGAGGACATTATGGGGTTTGCAATTATGCTGAAAATTTACAGTATCTTGGAACTACACGAGAATATTTTTTCATATTACATATGCAGGTTTCGTGCAGAAATACGGTAGTATTGACAGAATCACACCAAATTTTCGGGACACTTGCAAACCCCATAACAGTAGTCTCAGAGGGCCAACTACCAACGGGCCTTAGTTAAAGCGGAGGTTGGACTAAATCTCAACCCACTAATAGGGTCCAAGTCCACCCTTGGCCGACAAACAGTCATGGGAAATTATCATCGATCAAATAATTAGGCGGTCTAATTGTGATTCTCAGTCAGCATCTCTCTTCTATGAGATTGTACAACAGTGGGTACATTTTTGACTCATGTTTTATTGATACAATACACCTTGTCATATAGAGAAAGAAGCTTATAGAGGGTATGTGCTTTAATTGCAAGAGTGTCACAAGGTGCACCAGATTGTCCAAATGTGTCTCACCTTGAAAATACTTCCTGACACGGCTTGCACAACACTTGAAAGGCTGATTTGGCAGACGCTAGACGGCACAGTGTGGCTGAACCCGCAGTGCCTTCGCGGATATGGTTGATCTAAAAAAAGTATTAAAATTATTTTTAAAGATTAGCCAAATTAAACACACATCTCTAACCCCATGTTTGTGCATATTTGTTTACATCCATGTTTTTCTGGCTACAGTAGCCATGTTCGCAAGCTTATCGGTTTATAAAACATCCTAGTATTTTTATTATACTATATTTATTATACTATATTTTTATTATATTTTTATCATTTAATTCAGTAACTTTGTCTATATAATAGTCATTTAAAACCAATACCCAATGAATAGTGATTGCCTTCGCAAAACTAATAATTTATTGTATTTTCATTATTAGTGTCTGTGCGCGTGCTGGAGATAAAAATAATTTCACTGTTTGGGCAGAGAGCAATCAAAGGCGCTCCCAGTGTAGAATTTCAATTAAAAACCAGAATAATGAAAAGTGGACCGCGCCGAAAAAGGGAATGGCCGCGAATTATATAAACCAATCTTTTATTATTTATTGATTAGTGATTAACGAAAGGAGTATTAGATCTCATGCGCAAGCAAAACGGTATAGAACGGGAGGGTGCACTTTTTATCTTAGGGTCTTTTTTTAATTTTTGGGTACTTCTTTTAGGCCCAAAATTTTAATGGCTCTAACGCACCCAGCGTGAACATCATGAATCACAACGTCAAGACCCATGGCCCATGGCGTGCCCAGGACCTTTTCCAAATTTTAATATTTACGATTTACACCATACCTCCACAATCTTTACGTCTAGGTATCATGTGACTCCTATCACTCCTATGATTTCTTTCTCACCTTTATCTCTCCCTCTCTCTCTTTCTCTATCTCTTTCTTTCTCTCTCTTCCAACTCTTTTTCTCTAAACCTCTCTCTCTCTCTCTCTCCTTTCTATCTCTCACGTAATTACGTCGGTTCTCACTCTCCCCGCACTAAATGCGTAGATCATACAGTATTATTAAGTATTATTAATCGGACAGGTGAGGGCTCTTGGGAAAGAGAGGGAGAGAGGGAGGGAGGAAGAGAGTGAGTGTCAGATCACTGAGAGAGAGAGAGAGTCTGGGAGAGAGAGAGAGAGAGAGAGTCTGAGAGAGAGAGAGAGTAATCTCACCTGAATTGCGACAGGCCAATTGTCCCCCAACACAAATGTAAATTGATTTATACAATATGAGAGGACAGACCATCTAGAGGAAGAGGGGCGCCGATCACACGGCAACTAATTGAAAAGTTGAAATGAATAAATAGACTGTCAGAGAGGGACCGACAGGGGGTCATTTGACAATCATTCAAATTATCGATTGATATTGATTGATTGATTGGTTGATTATTTATTGACGGATTGACAAGATGACTCGGGATCATCCAAATTTTTAGTGGCATAGGCGGAAGGTCCGATAACGTGGTGCCAATTTAAAGCTTACGATTTTTTCTGAGACTAGTCGGGTTTTAGAAATCACTACTAAAATGGCGAAAAAACCTTGCCTTACCAAATTTGCCTACAGTAGTCATGGGACCAACGATAGTCCTGCGGCCTACAGTAGTCATATGAGAATCGGACAGCTCAGAGGCAATTAACAACTTATTGTCAATTACCATTAATTGTCAGATCTCAGAAATTCATCTCGAAATTGACAGCGGAAACTCTTTTCTTTTTCGCACCCGAGCGCGCTCACAAGAAGTTTACTGTGTAAATAAATGATCGTTTAGCACGAGGGGGGTAATGGAGGGGCGCACGAACAATACGCGAGGCTACAATACACAACCGGCCCATTCCGAGACATTGATCACACCGTAAAGAGGGATTACGGCGGAATAAACAGTCATTAGACATCGTGCTAGGTGGTGCGAAGACCTGTTGACACGTATAAGGTATCTGAGTATTATATGCTGATTCAGGGCGCGGCAAATAAGATATTATTAGGGTGAGGGGAGGGGAGGGACTGAAATTAGCAGGTAGAATTGACAAACATAATTGCTGCATGTTTTCGATGATAAGGGTATAGATCCATTAAAGCGATATAACAACCGCCTTTGAAACGTATGATATATAACTGCATGCCGTTGTGTGCAATATGTAAAATATGTTCTGTGCAAATGAAAATAATTAGACTAAAAAATCGCGCAGTTATTTACCTACAGTACATGGGAATTATTCGTCCAAGTTCCAAAAACCGGATGTTATACCGCTTCACATTACACGTATCTATATTAGTCTATTAGTCATAATTACCATATTTACCAATCGCTGCACACTGATCACTAATAATAAGACTCCGAAAGTTGGGTTCCTCTCAACTTCACTACTTTGGGTAGTTATTAGATAAATAATCCCTTAAACTCTCCCAGTAAGTCCCCCTCTGATTGGCCCCTTTGTTCTCCCGCTAACCGGGTAAAAATTACCCGAAATCGGCTAACAGGTGGCAAATTGTCGGCAGCACACCAATTCATTTGCGTTCATTTCGCACCCGTCCGGGCGCTTTACAAATGCATGACCGCTTATTTAACTAGATTATGGACTGCATTTGAAGTGGGAGAGTTGGGGAGGTACAGCAGGGACAACACACCCCGGGGAGGGAGACCCAATCAGTGAAGGACCCAGTAGTGGGCCCCCAAAAAAGGTGCCCAATCCATGTAATTATAGAGAAAAGCCCTATGCATAAGCGAGCAGATTGCCTCTCAAGAGTCAAATGGGCAGATATGAATTGGGAAAATATGTGTTGAGTGATTTTCTAGGTAATGAGCTTTTTGTGAGATTTTTAAATAAATATAAAATTTGGGCAGTTATGAATTTATCTTTTTTAAATATTAATAATTAACTATTAGACTCTAGTTGTGTATATATATAGTTGGAGAAAAAAGAGTTTGGGGACATTTTTTTCCACGGCTAGCTCAGGACTCTCGCGGCACGCTCTGTGTGCATTGCTTGATTAAAATATAAAAAAGCGAACACGTATATACTATGTATCTAAACCAATCACAATCTAGCGCATACCAACAATGATGAGAAATTTGCTTTCGCGTTCCTTATCATTCTTTGTACTTTTTATAATTTTGTATAAAACCTCAATTTCATTCATTCTGCTTAATTTGTCGCTCACTGTTTCTCTGGCGGCTCAGTTTACCAAAGAAGGCCGCGACGTGGTCATTTGCAAACGAATCCATACTTTGTACAAATAGTCGAAGGCCGGAGTGTGATTTGTATGCGTGCGTACTCTCACACAAATGGGCAAACAATCTCGCCAACACATATAAGGACAACTAAGGAGATGCGGGGAAATTGGGGGAATGAATGGGGGTGTTTGGGGAATTAAACTGAACAATTTGATGGGAAGGGGACAATTGTAAATCGATTTAAATGACACGTGGTTTTGAAACGCATGCTCCACTGTATTCCCATGTATTCATTACATGCTAATTGAGTTCCAGTCTGTGGACCGGAAGAGCGCAGACGAACCCAGTAACTTAAATATAATATATGTAAGTTGCCCAGCACGCAAGCGCCAGCCTAATTGTAGTTTGTTAGTCCCTTCAGAGAAGATAGCTCAATTTATTAATCAGTTATGATAAGCTTCTCAACGGATAAGTCAAGGGAAAGGCAATCAATGATCGATCGGAGTTGAAAGCTGGTTGGATTCGAACCCTGACCTTTCGCCTGGAAAGCAGTAGCGCTAACCACTACACCACCATGTGCTATCCCACTCACCATTTGCACTCTCTGAATGTGTTTGTCCGTGCGTGTGTGTAGTTGAAAGTTGGCTTTCAGATTCGTATTGTATGGGCAAAGGTGACAGCGAAATATGCCGTTCATCGCTGATATATCGCCGACGCCGGGCCGCGAGCGATCTTTCTCGGCGTGTTCTATCAGCTGTGCCACCGAGTCCGTCGAGTAGTTTGTGCATACTGTACATAGAAAGTAGCTGTCGTTATCGAGTGCGGACGACCGCGACGCCGTGGAAGGAACTCCCATGTTGGCCACTGAAATGGCCTTATTTTGAATAAAAATAAATACCATAAAACAAAGGTAATCTTGAAATATGATAAAATAAGATAAAAGTGAAAACCACTGCTCCTTGTACTTGTAAAGGAGCTGCACATTTCCATATGTATTTTAAACTCGATCTTCGGATAAATGACGAGGTAATGACTATGAATACAGTAATTGCTGAGCCTCGCCAAAAAAAGTACAGTATATAATAATTACCCAAGTTATTCGGCAGTTCTTGCACGGCGTGTAAATGTTTGTCGCTTTGCATATGAATGCTCAAATTGCCCTTCGTTGTCGTGCTGTAACAGTTTTCGGTTAAAGGGTCAGGCCCATTTCAAATGACCCCTATTTTTGATGACTCCATCTGATTCTCCATGTCAAATATAGTAGGATGCAATATTTTTCTAATTTTGAAGCGAAAAATTCACACACTATTCGGCAATTTACCGTGGGCAGTCATACCCAACTATTTATCGCAGTTTGTACGCCCATTCGCGCTGATTGGCCAATATCGCAATTGCCACGCCCAATAGAGCATATTGCCCAATTAGCGCGAAGGGGCGTGACAACTGCGATAAATAGTTGGGTATGACTGGCAATGGTAAATTGCCGAATACTGCGTGAATTTTGCGCTTGAAAATTAGAAAAATATCGTATCCTACTATATATGACATGAAGAATCAGATGGAATCATCAAAAATAGGGGTCATTTGAAATGGGCCTGACCCTTTAATATTGACTATCAGCGCTAATAATTGTTGAGAACACATGATAATTACGGATTACAGTGAACTAATTAAATTAATTACGCAAGCGTAAACTCACAGTAAGCTAATTAGCTAACTGACAGAAAGATCATTATCAACTGACCTATATTTACATAATTCGCATCGGTATGGTTTGTAACCGCAGGAATAAGATTCGCCGCGCGCCAGTTTTGGATGCGGCCGATTCTCGGCACAAAACACACATTTCACCTGAAACTATACATTATTTGTATCCAAAGTCGCGCAAAACGTTCGCTTGTATTTCGTAAGCTTATTAGTTTCCTCTAATGCATTCTAATATGCAAAGCTAATTGTAAAACCTCTCGCTCCAGTTGTTGGATTATGAAAAGATTATTGAATTTTATCCTTTGCTAAAGCCGCTTGTTAGAATAATCCAAATCAATTGACTGAAGTTTAAAAAGAAGATTATATATTTGAGAATGTTTACTTTGACATACACAGTTCACAGATAATCTGTCTTATTAAATTAATCGAAAAAATCACACGCTAATGGCATTTTTGTTCCATGATCAGGAAATTATTTGACCGATAAAGCGGTATGACACGCGGTTTTTATAATCGCCCTAAATTATAAATGGCGTCCAAAGGTGTCCTTGGTTTCAACTGGTATTCATAAGAATGCATGGGAATAGTACCGGCGTCTTAGAAACAAAATCTCCTTTTCTATCACCAACACCTCCCTCTTCTGTCTCGCTCTCTCTCGCCCTCCCTCTCTCGCCCTCTTTCGCCTCTCTCTCTCTCTCTCTCTCTCTCTCTCTCTCTCTCTCTCTCTCTTACTAACCTCTCCCTCCGAGTGTTTCTCCTTCATGTGAATCTCGAGGGTCTCCTGATATTTGTAGTGCCAGTTACACTTGGGACACTGAAACAAACATATAAAGAATTAAAATTTTACCATCTTATCCAGAACATCGTTTACGGTCTGGTCTTTTCACGTAATAAAACATTGCTCATCAATTTTGTCTTGAACAACTTTCTATTTTTTTTTCTTTGTTCTGCTCCGCTTCACACTATATACACTTCACGTTACAACTTTCGATATTGTACTAACTAAACCCTGACTTGAAATTGAAAATTTTCTGAGTATCCACAAGTAGTTTTTTTTTAAATTATTTGAGATTTAAAGTTTAAATCCTTTTTCACGATAAAAAAATTTCCCACTGAGCCTTTAATACGTTAAGCCATTTAGAAGCCAGAACTTAAACCTTTCTCAATTAGACTTAACTTAAAAGGTTTCATTGGAATAAAGCACTTTGGGGAGAAAGCATGTTGGACAAGTTGGACAAATTTGTGTAAAATCCCGCATTATGAGGTCGCCTTTGGAGTTGTTAATTGTTCTATAACTGAGGATTGCAACCTTATACTAGTACGATGTAAAAACTTAATCATACGGCCGCTTTTTGAAACGCATCGTGGACAATTGTATTCTTACGTATTTATATTAGTTTGCTCGAATTTACTCACTTTTTTATTCAAATTCAGGTTCATTTGCATATGCTGCATAAGAATGCTGGTGTACTCGATACGTTTCAAAAGCCGGCCAGTATTTCGCTTTAAGGGAACTGTGAAACCAAAACATTTTTCTGTTCAAGATGCAGATGCTGGCTATATCTGGAATTTCTTCGTCTACTCTGCTAATGATTCAGCAGTCCCATGGAATAAAATTTGAGAGTAGTATTGAACGGATGTAGTAGGAACAGGCTTTTGAAGCTCAACATATTTATTTGAAGCGGTGTTACACGTGGTTTGGGACGCGGACTCTGGGCATACTATGTGTCTTTATGGGCGCTAAATGGAGCACAACTTGACATGGTAGTAGGGACATGTTCGGCAAACGTGTCATACCACTTTAAAGTGAATGAGTTACCTTCAATGTTTTGGTCGAGTTCCTTAATGTGCCAAGTCCCATATCCATAGGATTATGCAGAAACGAGAACTCCATAGGAGAAAGCGCGTCCATACCGTCAATGGCCAGGGTGGCTGGTTGATTAGAAGATTCTGAATAAATTATAGAAATTACTAAAAATCAAATGAGAAAATACTAATTACAATTTGGGTATTTCAACATGTTATCATTTGTTTCATTATGTATGTAAATTAGTCTAACATTGGGTTAAATACCGGCCGGTTTTTGAAACAGATCGAGTACACCAGCATTATTATGCAGCTTAGGCAAATGAACATAAATTAGAATAAAAAATCGAGCTAATACGAGCAACCTTGCATAAATACGTAAGATTTCAGGTGTCCACGATGCGTTTCAAAAACCGGCCGGTATTTCGCTTTAAAAAAGAGGCGGCCTCATCAGTACATAAAGGTAGATAGACAAGATAGATAAGCTAATGTGAATAATCGATAATTTGCAGAACTAGAACAGTGCTACTACCAATAATCAATAAATTCTGAATATAATTACAAAGATGTAATGCAAATCACGACCGGCCAATTGACTAGGGGCACAGGGCTAATGACTCCGTTTTGGGTAATTGTTTGCCATTAGTGAGCGGAAAAAGCACACGAATCCCAGAGGCCATTTAACTGATGAGACTAATTTAGGCACAAATACATTTTGGATAAGCGGGATATATGTTATACAAGTAACTAACGAATGAAATAGAGGGTTGACGAAATAAGATCCTAGATTTTATTGTTAGAAAATAGATTTAAAGATACTCTTAAAAGATACCCCATCACCACCACCAGAGTCTTACAAATTACGACGTTTACGGTTATTGTGTACGTTTTAGGTCAAGTAGAATAAACAACGGATTCAAGGCGACGTAATTGGAAAACATATGCCTACAGCCTACAGTAAGAAGTGCTTTAATATTAGGAATTCTGATTTTTAAAGCAGTATAGCAGCCGGTTTTTGAATTTTTTTTGGACGCTGTGTATAATATGCAAATAAAGGCGGGCTACTGCGCCATTTTTTTATTCTTATTGTGTTCATTTGTGGTGGGATGCCTTTGTGTCAGGATACGTTTCAAAAACCGAACGTTATATCGCTGGGAACTGAGGTCTAGATGGGTGTTGTTGGATTGAAGTACGAGCATTCTCAGACACACAAAAATCATAATTTCCATTCTCGAAACACAATTCCGAGAGCGGAAAATTAAGCTTTCGATAATGAATAGTAATCCGCTAAATAATTTTTCGACAAAATTAAACTTTTTGCTAATAAACTTTTCGAAAATAAGTAATAATCTGCTAAATAATAATCGCAAAATCCATTTATGCAAATGTCAGACACTTACCAAAATTGGCAAATGAGTCTCCAAGCATATGGCGTAAAGTCATTGGGAGAGAGTGTCCCACCGCATCGTCTGTAGAAGAGGACGCAGACACACAAGCAGTACTGTAATCATAGAGCATTTAATAGAATTTCACGGGCAATCAATATAAAAATCAATAAATATTTTTTGGCATATAACTCCTTTGGCAAGGTAAATTGATTACATACGCACTGTGAACATGGACGTGTAAGTTTTCTGGAATATACAGTAGAAATAGTAATACTACACAACATCGTTTAAAAGGAAGTTAAAATATTTAAATATAAATAATAGGGAATTTTTTTTAACTCTTACCCAAGTTGCATCATTGGGTCACTCTTTGAATGCAGCATTTCCATTCATTCCTGAAAAAGACATAAATAAGTTAAAAATAAATCACGTTTTTTTCGCAAAGATCAATTCGAGTAATAATGGTATCTGAAGCACAGACCTATCAAACAATTAGCGAGCGAGAGTATCAGTTTAACACAAATAAATTTGAACAGTAACATAGTAAACTGCAAACTATACAGCAGAAGGAAGGAGTAAGCTAGAACTGTGACAAACTATAAACATAAAACACAACTAGAACTAGAAGAGAAAGCAAATTAAGCTACAAGAAACACTGGCTATGTTGCTATATATCGTTTTCGTTAACCGCAACAACGAGAGTTATTTGTTGTTGCAAAACAAACACGCAACAACAGATCCACCAGATCCACACCCTACCTGTAGCGTTTTTTTTAATAAATAAACAAAACAACGAACTGAGAATAGACACGTGTTTACATATGTAAAGCACCGTCTCTTATTACCGGTTTAATTACCCAAGTTTGAGGTTAGCATTAACCGCGAGACCTCGCTAGTTACGGTCTTCTTGATTTTCGTGTTTTAGTATACGTAATATTAAAAAAAAATAAAAAAATCGTGTAAGAATGCTTATACTGAGAGTTTTGCGTAACATAATAAAAGGATATCACAAACCCTTCAATACAATTTTTTTACAATTACATTTTTGGAGTCCAAAATAGTTTCCGACAAAAATACCCTGAACAAAGAGTGAAGGAAAGTGAGGGTGAATAAAAACTAGCTTATAGTTTTGCAATAAATTATGAAATATACCAGATGGTGTTTATTCAAAAAGCCAAATTTAATTTCACTAATTGATATTCTGGTAATCATATTAGTTAAAAATGGGATCCCCGCCCTATTAAACGAATTTATTTTTAATCCCGCAAACTTACGGAGGAATAGATATGCAAAAACAGAGTAAACAGTACTAATATTTGTAGTTGATGCTTGCTTTTAATGCGGTTTATGTGCTGCTTATTAACTTATTAATATGCAAAGGTTAGGCGTATTTCTGAATTCCCCTTGTTATCTTTCTATTGGTTTTAGGCTAGGAAAGAACCCAGATAATTCTAGAAACTCCAGAAAGTAAAGAGAAATTTAGGCACCGACGTGTAATTCATTCGCAGAATAAATTATAGAATTTAATGTAGACAGGACAAAAAAAAGTTAATTACTGCACAAAAAAAAACTACTTATTTTATAATTTTGATTGGATTTCTGATTTCTTTTGATAATGTGCTAATGCCGCTCGCAATGCGATTCTTTCCTGCACTGCGTATAAGGATGCGAACAGTAAATTGTAGTTGACGAAGTCAATACTTTATCATCAGGATCATTGTTAGAGCGGTATAACAGTCGTTTATTGAAACATAGGTTGTACAACTGCATTCCCATGCATTGCACGCAAAGTGTGAGCGATACTGAACGATTTTCGCAATTCATTTGCATACAATGCAGGAAAACAGTTGTCCAACATTCGTTTCAAAAAAGGCTGTTATACTGCTTTAAAGGTGTATAGCACATGGTCGGACAAGTTGGTGCACTATGCGTATTTGATTGTGAGTAGTCCTGGGACGCGAATGAGGGCCCCCTTCTCACTCAGTCTGCTCGGATTGACTTTCTAAAGTAAATTAGTCAACTAATTGTGTTAATGGACAAGGCCCTAGCCAGACGAGAGATACGGAGGGAGAGGAGAGGGCAGAGAAGCAGAGACACACCTAACAAGACATCAATTAAGGGACTTCTAGACTGACGCGGGATATTCAGCGAAGACCTCTAACTCAATCTAAACATATTCATTTGGCAATAAAGGGGGCGTGGCCTAGGCTTATTCTAATTTGCATATAAGGGCCACCCTTCTCACTATGAAAACACAAGGCGCACACATAGAATATTTTAAAGTGATAGGACACGAGGTTTGTAAAGCGACTACTGGGCCAATTTGGAACAAAATTTGACACAAAACTGTCAGCATGGTAATGCAGTGTTCAGAATACGTTTCAAAACCACGTACCACACCGCTTTAAAGGGACAGGCCCATCAAAATAAACCTACATTTACGATACGTTCATAATGACTATCAAGCATTTTTATTACAATACATACAAACTAAATTTCACCATTATTCGCCCTAGACAACTTTTTTCCAATGCGCTCAACGCATATGTATACCATAAAACTGCAGATTTCAAAGCTATATATGCAAATTTTAATCGCATTATAATTTCACGATAAATTTGCATTGACGACAAGGATATTTGCGGCTTTACGGTATACATATGCGTTGAGCGCATTGGAAAAAAGTTGTCTAGGGCGAATAATGGTGAAATTTAGTTTGTATATATTGTAATAAAAATAGTTGATAGTCATTATGAACGTATCGTAAATATAGGTTTATTTTGATGGGCCTGTCCCTTTAAAGTGGAGAAATACGCCACGAATTAAAGAGTGACAAGAGGAAACATTTTAAGGCTTAAAAATGTGTGCTTTACTATGCATGGTTATATTTTCCAGCAACTCCTTGTAGCTTCTAAGTAGAGCTTAACTAATGGTCGGCCAAATTACACTAAAATTTTTTTACAAAATAAATAGTTTATAAATGTGTAAGATACTTAATAGATTAGGATTTCCTGATATTGAGACATTTGCCATCCTCGCGCGCCTAGTTAATCGGCCATATAAGTGAATTAACGAGCGTAATTCAAGTAATTAACAGTTCGGGGCACATGGCAAGAATTGGGGGACATAACTTGCCCAAGTTACGATTTACTGGATTTAAAGCGAAATGCTAGCCCCTTTGGAAAATTTGCATATGATAAGCAAATCCTATGTATCCTATGCTAATTTTGTACGATCGTCCACGGCAATCGTACAAAATTAGCATAGGATACATAGGATTTGCTTATCATATGCAAATTTTCCAAAGAGGCTAGCATTTCGCTTTAAGGTGGCAAAGGATTGCACAATGAAAAATAAGAGTAGTGCTTTATTTATTTGAAGGGTGTGTAGAGCTTGTACTCCCAGGAAAGACAGCATTTATTACATACCAGACGGCTATCGCCGCCCGAGGCGACTTTCCAATTCAATGTAAGCAATTCTCCGAAGTTCTCACGAAAAGGGCATACTTATATGAAACGTCTGAAGCGTACATTCAAAAAATTAATGTAATAAGATTCAAGTTCGCTAATTTTGGAGTTGCGAAGTGTTGGACTGCTTATACCAAATCCTTGAAAAGTATTATGGATTTCGTTTCCGACATTGTGACAAAAAAACTTTCTCCTTTAAAGCGAATATGTATGCAGTCAAAATGCGCAAAAAAAACACGTATCTGGCGTTTCCATACCAGACATGCATTAAATAGACGACTGAATATGTAAATTCGAATTTGCATGCCCTGCATATTGAATCTTGCTATTTGCCGATATCCGCATGCAAGGTTGAAATTTGCTCCATTGACACTGGCGGGTAAGCCAGGGTTTCAGTAAACGCGTTTACTATGGAAAAGGTGAACTTTGAAAATCATTTTCTTTTAACTGGGAAACGTTTGAAAACTTTTTTTGTTGTTTCCTTAAAGGGATAGGTTCATCTCAAATCACCTCTCTTTTTATTGTTTTTATTGATAATAGCACAAATATCATTCACAATGAAAATTAAATCAATCACAGAACAATACGCCTCACAGAAGAAGCTTCCGTTATTGGAAACTAGTTGATCGGAAGCCAAAATCTAAACGCAAAAACTAATACCGTGCACAGATCGTGCGGGTCAATGGCAATTAGCCAAGCTACAAACTACACTCGGCAGGTCATTATTTTCCACGGTGTGGTATCATTTAATTCGCTCTTGGCTAATTGCCATTAGCCCGCGAGATCTGTGTACGGTATTAGTGTTTGAGTTTAGATTTTGGCTTCCGATCAACTAGCTTCCAATAAAGAAGCTTCTTCTGCGAGGTGTATTGTTCTGTGATTGATTTAATTTTCACTGTGAATGATATTTGTGCTATTATCAATAAAAACCATAAAAAGAGAGGTGATTTGAGATGAACCTATCCCTTTAATGGGGAACACGCATTCTATTAACACAGCTTAACTTCAAAAAGGGCCTACATATTCCCTTTAATAATAAGATAATCTAAAGTAAACATCCCTTTATTTCCTTAAACTTTGTCCAAAACCCAAACTTTGGGATTGGGTCCTTGGCCGTGTCGTTAAAACATAATGTTTTCTTTGCTTCCTGCTAATAAAATCTCCCATCTCCGGGAAGGTGCTACCAGGTGTTGATTCCCACTCTGGATTATGGTAACTACCGGTGCATCTCTCTCTCTCCATCTCTCTCCATATCTCTCTGTTTCTCTCTCTCCATCTCTCTCTCTTTCTCTCTCTCCATTTCTCTCTCTCTTTCTCTCTTTCCCTCTCAGCTTCTCTCTCTTATGATGACACTTACTGGGTGAAAAGAGCTACATTACGAGGTGTGCACCATATGCGAGATTGTCTTTTATAGTTACCGCTTCGTCTGCAGTCAGTTCAGGTGCGACAAGGGGATGGCAGGAAAAACAGTGAAAATTAGCATCCAACCACTGAAATTAACATAAAGAACTTAAAATTAGCAGATCAGGATAATTAGTATATCTCTGAGTAGCGGATGAGTAGCGTATGAGTAGCGCATATGCCCTACAACTTAAAGCGAAATATCGGCCCGTTTTTGAAACACATCGAGTAGACCAGCCTTCTTATGCATCTTATGCAAATGAACAATTGGAATAAAAAATCGAGCTAAATTCGAGCAAATTAGCATAAATACGTAAGAATTCAGTTATCCACGATCCGATTCAAAAACCGGCCGGTATTTCGCTTTAACTGAACCATGGTATAACCTATTAAAACTACTGATTCCTAATTTGCATGTTTAGTGGTATCTAGCGCACATATTACGTTCGGCAAAAGAGGGTGGTTGACAATTACTCTCAAATCACCAAAAAGCCTTCAAATTCAAAAACATTTCTCATAAATTACGCGTAAACAGGGCAATTCATAATGGCCCATACTAAGGGATAAAGGCCTAGTAATGATCAAAGCAGCGCTTTTATAATGGCTCATTCATCAACGGTTGAATACCTCCACAAGGTGTGTTAATACGAGACTTCCGGCAGGACGTAGGACCCTTGGGTCTCTAGAACTAAGGCCAAAGGGTCTTAAGATCCGAATATTATTATTATTCTCTGCGGGACTCGACCAAGAGCTTGAAAAAATTAAAGACAAGTTTGTAAAAAGTGCTATCAGCAGATAAAGAAATATAAAGTGATCATATCAGGGTATTGTAGTGGTCCACTTAGTATGTAAAATAAAAATAGCACAGTTCTAAATAACAAAAAGAAAACCAATCCTCGTTACAGTGCGCGGATTTTCAAAAATGAATGAACAGATAGTAAATACTTAAATACTCAGTTTGACGGTGCGCCACAGGATGATTCAGAAGTTATATCTACTAGAAAACTCCACACCACACAGTACAGTACCACAAAGGCTCAAGTCGTACATCTGAAGTTATACAGTTATACTTACTATTTGTACCATAGGCAGCTGAAACAATCGGTTACAGTAATAAAACTGAGATTAATGTATAAGCCTTTTAATACTATATGGCACGTGGTTTGTAAAAAGCATGCAAAACTGAAGTTCCAAGGGGTGTAATGCAGGTTGTCCTCAGAACTACTTGCTATACCACTTTAAAGTTTAGAAGCTTCTTGCAGGTTATAGTCATTTATAGTTATCAATGAAGCACAAACAGCATTTACCTATTATTTCAAAAGTACAACATTCCCACAGTAAAACAGACGTAACATAAAATTTGACGATTAAAATCATAATAAAACCTAGAGCGCTTGGATATAAAAAATTTCGAAAATGATTTAATGCTTGGAAAACGCTGAGCAAACCAATAAAAATATTTTAACATTCAATAAATAATCTGAAAAATTATAAAAATTCGATAATGTAAACGTCTTGTGCATGACAAGTAATGTAGAGTAGTACACGATATAATTTTGGGAAAGAAAAAATAGCATAAAATTTATAAGTTTCCGTATACTGGTATACTTATCATTTATCATACATTAATTACCCTGTTAATTAGGAACCGGTAAAAACTAATGACCATCGAAGTCATTATTAGTAGCAAACGTAAAGGCAGTAGAGCATAGTTTAATTATATGGAAAATTAGTTAGTTTTACCCTGTGTAAACTAGGCTTCTGAAACAAACGATAATATTGCATATTGCTACAGTGCACTGTTCCCTTGATTAAAAAGGGGCCAAAAAGTTTGTCACATATCTGTTATCTGTAGGTAAGTAACCAATAAAACAAGAGTAAAGACCACGGAATACAGAAACAAGTTTCCTTACCGCACGATTAAAACACTATCTTGTTAGCGTATTCAAGCACACAACGCAAACCCCAATTCCTAAAACATACACGGGTAATTTCTCCAAGAACGAAATCATATCTTAAAATATGAAAACAAATAAGCAGAGTTCCAAAGCTTATCTTGCTATCAAAATGATAAGCGAGCAACAAAAGTGGGCGTGGCTTATAAAAAATTATGAGGCGCCCATCTCTTTGGTCTCCCGGGAGAAATTCTTACGGTAGAGCGGGGCGGCTGTCTTGACAGGGCTCTGGCACCGCCTACTAATGAGAGAGGGGGCCCCCAATACGAAGTGGGGCGTGGCCTAGGTGCCAACCCTTTGGTGTTTATCTTCTTTTTTTACATTTATCGATTATATTTATTGATTAGCTGAAGTTGATAAAGATACAGTAAAAAAAAGTATCAGAAAGTTGCCTGAGACAGCAATGAATTACGAGATGATCGGTTTTCTAAAGTTTTTTTTGCGAAATGTGTCGTTACCGGATTTTTTAGCTAAAGGAATTTTGTTTACTAGAAGTTAGAAGTACTTGGTATACCGGTATACGTATACTTGAATAAGAGAACGAAGAAGTACACGAGTATGCATCTTTCTACTACGCGCCACATGAAACACCCTGTCCTATTAACGTCGATTTTTTTTAAAGAACCTCCCTTATCAATTAATCAATGAATAATCATGAAAATCAGTAATTAGAATATTTAGCAAGGGTGAATAACAGTCATGCAGTACGTAACAAAGACGGCGGTAAATAGGTAAAGTTAATAACTTATTACTTATTACGTAAAAAAGATCTTAGCAAAGGCATTAGACTATGTAAAGGCAGCTATTTGATCTAACAGTTAGGTAAGGCTAACTAAATCCACAAAGAGCGAGGAATGCCATAACGAGCATGACAGAGCGTGAGTTCGCCGCCAAGGTTCCGCTCCGCCTAGACCAAGCGCGTTTAATCGAATAAAGCGAGCAGTAGAGGTGAATGAATTAGCTAATTGTTGGTCCGGGGCATTGGTCCCAACAAGAAGGCCGTTAGGGCCCAATGCGCCCAAAATGAGGCCCCGGGCCAACAATCTACCACTTACGTACTGAGTTAATTGGGCCACACCGCGGGAGACGATTACTTCGGATTTGAGGACTTCAGCGTTAGGAGATATTCTGAAAAGATTGAAATTATTGCAAAAATTACGTTAAAGCGGTAGGAAACGTGGTTTTGAAGCTATGCTGCACAACTGCATTCTCTCATGTATTAGGTGCACATTTTGTTCCATAATTTGTCGAAGATACCCAAAAGAGCTTAGTGATTGTATACTTTACATGTAGTTGTGCAGCATATAATTCAAAACCACGTGCCATACACATACTGCCCACCGATATAAACCTATATTTATTATTTGTTCATTATTCATAAAAAGGGTAATTATTATAATATTTACAAACTAAATAGTATTAAGTTTTACCATGGGGAAGTTTTTTCGGTGAGGTTTCCTTACGGAAGGTACCGTAGACAAGCCTTGGGTGAAAGAAAGTTAAAACATTTTTAAGGAAGTTAAAACATCTCCATAGTACCGTAATGGCTTGCTCATTTTAGTCCTGCGACGAAACACGAGAGAGTATGCTGCATAAAGAGGCACCAGCGTAAGAAGACACATATATGCACATGAGAGTGCAGACAACGAGGCATTTCCCGATGCATACACCTTTAAACAAAGACGACACTACGATACCTTCCGTAAGGAAAGCTCACCGGAAAAACTTCCCCGTGGTAAAACTGAATAATATTTAGTCTGTATATATTATAATAAATACTCTTTTTATGAATTATGAACAAATAATAAATATTGGTTTATATCGGTGGGCCTGACCCTTTAAACGAACAATACGTTAGGTCAAAATGACGCAGATAACAAAGCGTAACGATAACAAGGAATACCATCAATGAGGAAATGAGAGATGCTGGAGGTACAAGATGTTAAAGATTTTCAAGATAAGGCCTATGATATACCTTATAAAAAGTTTATTTTTAGAAGTTTATATTGGAAAATTCGTTGAATACATACTATATACAATTGCTGCAAAAGATTCATCTCGCCATTATACTACAGTTTCTCATGAACAACGCGGGTCATTTCCTAATCAGCCGCAATCATACCGTACAATTCGCTCTCATAAGTGAAATTTGAATCTGGCGCCACCCGAACGCAGGCAATTAAGCGGGAAATTGACTGTAGATTATACATACTGCATACACGTCTATTATATGATACGCACGCCTAATTTTCTTATAACTGTGTTTGTTCTAGCTACAGCATGTTTGGGAAGCCACGTACAGTTAAAAAAAGAACATCCTGAATATCTGAATATAAAAATTATTTCAATACTTGCAGAAGCTCAATGTTTGCACCTAATCGATATGCTATATTCAACAAAAATGAATATAGTAACCAGGCGGGGAGGGTTTTCTAAAAACCTCAAAAATACGAGAACAGGCGTTCGTACACAAGTCTACATTTCCTATAAGTACATATGGTTCCCAATTGACAAAATTGTAGTTTTTGGTTACTTTCCATGGTTAAATTCTTTCATTCTAAAAGCACATCTCAAAACGTAAAATACCGTAGAGCTTTAGCCAAGCAATGTTTTCCATTAAAAAAAAACAGGACGTGTCGTATATAATTCCAGGCTTTGGCGACTTTACAGCTCACTAAGTTTTGCGTCGATTCGCACCGCTCGAAGGGCCATAATTTATATTTGGTTGATGAGATGATGACTCTCTTCTCTCTCTCTTCTCTCGCTTGCTCTCTCTCTCTCTCACTCTCCCCTCTCTCTATCTCTCTCTCTCTCTCTCAAAGGGTACAAATTTGCCGATTTGATGAAAGGCGCGATGATGATGATTATGTTGATGAAGACGCGCTACAACAAGCACCGCCCCCCGGTGAAACTACGGTAACTCGGGTGCCGAATGAGAAAATTCATTTCGGAATTGCCCGAAGCCGAGAGAGGCACGGAAGCGCCCAATTTCATGAAAATTATCATAACTACATGCGAGCAAATTGAATAAGCGAAGTAACCGGGGGTGCACAGGGCGCAGCAGTAACTAGGAAAAGGGGATGTGGGTAATCAGTTAGGGTGTTAGGACCTTAGCCAGTTAAGGAACTTTAAGGCTTGTGGAACTCAGGGTCTTAGGACCTTAGCCAGCTAGGGAACTTTAAGGCTTGTGGGGGACTTTGCATAGATGAACTAGGTAATACAAAGTAAAGCAGGGAATCGAGGGCTTGATTGCGTCACTCTTTATCATTTCCGTATAAGGAATCCTAACTTATATATGGACCTACGTATTGTATTTATGTCTCATAATATAATAACGGTTTATTGGTTAACAATCAATACAAATAAAGAACTTCAACCAAAGGGAACCCTAAGACCCCGCGCTTCGTACTAGGGACCAAATATATAGCTGTATGTTCTGTATGCCTTTTCCTCATTTTTATCTACAATAGCGTTTATATTTAGAAAGCGGGAGAAGTGTTTCGACCGATTAAAAATCAATAGTTCATATCTCACCAATTAAATTCAATCAATAAGTCACCTTGAAATATGCCCACAGTTTCACAATGTTTGGGGTCAAATCTCTGTGTATTTTCCGCTTAATTTCCACACGGTAATGCGTTAATTCGTTGGTGAAATGGAATAAAATTGCCGAGAGAGGGAGAGAGAGAGAGTGAAAGAGAGAGAGAGAGAGAGAGAGTGAGAGAGGAGAGAGAGAGAGGAGAGAGAGAGAGAGAGAGAGAAAGAGATAGAGAAAGAGAGAGAAGAAGGGAGGGAAGGGAGGGAAGGGAATAACGTCTCTTTGAACAACGGGGTGCACATAAAGGTGGTAGGGCGTGAAATCGCAAAGGTGACTCTGGTTGACGCAAATCAAAATGTTGTAATAACACTTAAGCTTATTGAGAAGGCCGCTCGGACATTATACGCTTAGATCGATTCGCTTTAGCTTAGGTTAAGATTAGGCTTGGGCTTAGGCTTGGGCTTAGGCTTAGGCTTAGGCTTAGTTAGACCATGGCGCCTCAACAAGGTTGACAGCGAAAACTTGTCGTCAAACAATCAAACAAACAATCGATTAATACGCACAAACGGTGAAATGATTACACTTTTAGGGAGAATACAAACTACGAATACAAACTTTCCAAGCGCTATGTCTAAGTAAATAAAGAAGATATTATTCTTACTCAATTCTACGGTAAGGGATAGTGGATTGATACTAAAAAGTTACTAAACTGTGCAATGAGACCATAAAAGGTAGAAGTAAACTTCAAGGTGGACCAGCAAGAGTACGTAAGTATAATGAAATACGTAAAGTAAACGTGAACTAATAGTATACATCAAAGTTTAACAAATTCTCACGCAAGCCAAAAGCGAAACGTTTCAAAAGCAAAAGATTTCGAAAATATTAGCTAAATTTAAATTAGATAGACAAGTTCATATAGCTATCGATTCATATAACGACAAAAGTAACAGGCGAAATACAATGTTTTCATATGAAACGTTGGCTTGATGTATCTGGTGTAGTGTATAGGACATAGACATAAATTCATGAAAAACGCCAAAACCCATTGTCAAATAATGTATATTATATCGAAAATGTTTTCCCCGTTCGTCTCAAACAATTAAATTCATTAGGCAGCGATTTCGCTCTCGAAAAATTACCCAGTCCAGCGAACCGTGCTAAATTGCATTAATCAATTAGTCGCTAATGGGGTTTACCCATGATGGAAATGACCATTAAACAGAACAAAAGGTATACATAGTTGTATATTGATTTCACAAAACCGTGCTCACTGTGGCCGAGTGGATAAGGGTCCCAACTCATACCAAACCGACCGTGGTTCAATGCCCGCATGCATAAGTGTTGTGGCAAGGTTAGAGCGGTGTGACACGTGACTTTGAAAGGTGTGATGGACGACTGCATTTCCCATGTATTACATGGCTTACACGAAAGAACATAATTTGCATATAGTACATGGCATGCCGTTGCCCACCACAAACCACATGTCATTCCACTTTAAAATTTAATTTGTGACTCATCCAAACAATATTTTACAACATTTAAAGAATTCTGTCATAATATTGACGAAAAAAATACCATAAAAGTAAAACAATCGATAAGTTACAAGTTTTAAAGTGGCAACTATTCAGTGTAGGCGGAGTCACAAAACGGAACTCTTGTCCTTCAAATTCACTCAGAGTTCAAATTTAGAAAAGGGGCGGAGCTACAAGAACCTGTAATAAATATTTAACTTGGATAGACTCGTGGCAGCACAATTCCTGGGTGCGAATGCTAACGAACTACTATGGAATTTGACCCAATTTGACAAATGGATTGCTTTATATGGTTAATTGGTTACTGTAATTGACGTAATTATCTAACAAGTTCAACTTTACGGCATGGGCTCCCAGTAATATTTGCATATGTCTCTTTCCCAGGGCTCTCAAAACTCCCACCAAAAAAACCACTTTCCGAGTTGTCTCTTAATTCGCGGTTCGCCTCATTTCACAGCTCCATACACACACAAGCGGGCTATATTTATATTCCATTGGCGACACAGCGATGAGTTTCCAACTTTTTGATTTTGCGTTCTTGTAATTAGGGGGGTGACCGAATAAATCAAAAGTTGAAATGAAAATTATAGGGTGTGGGGAGGGTATGGTTGGTGGGGGAAGGTGTGGGAACTAGTAGGGGGAAGACTGGGAGAAAACTTTGGGAATTAGGTGACAGGGTACTTGGGTACTGAAAGATTTCGGAAAGCTAGAGTAGTAACAAGAAGTATGAGAATGTGTATGTATTTTAGCATCAGCTATGGAACCAATTAACACTCTAAACTCTAAATACTCAAAAAAAAATCCACCGAAGGTATTTTGTTGCTAACGTCTTTTGTTTACAGTTATGTTATATAGGTTTTGCAAAATTTCAGTTCAAAGTTCTGGGCCTGAGCAATTAATTAGGCGACTACTACTGTCTAGTAAACACTATTCAATTGGTAATATTTGCTATTGACGAACTCAGTTTTTATATTTATCTATTACCGTATCATTTCAGCAAAAGATATCTTTCAAACATTTAGCTTGTCAATGTTTCTACAAATATTCCCTTTAAATTCCTTACTTTGTTTATGACTTGTAAGGTATAGGGTACTGTAATTTACCCAATAATCTACAAATTCAACTTTACGCGCGCTGTTTTACCGTGAGAAAGTACCCGGCGGTAAACCTTTGAGCTTCAACCTAAGCGCCGTCAAATTATCAGTGGGAACGAAACAATCGCGAATGGTACAGGTACCATCGACAAATGGTACATACGCAATTAAGGTGAGAAGAAAATGGTGCACAAAAGGTTGCCGAAGAAAAGGTACATCATTTATGCAAATTAGAGCCGACTTTTATCAGTGCGCCAAGTTCACACGAATAATGGTGTAAATGGGTTAGTGGGGCTTTTGTATTTTACTTTTGTGCTTTATGGTAGACATGGGTGCAAGGGGAAATGCAAGGGATAGAAAATGTCTGGTAAGATGATTGTATTAATTTCTTAAAGAATTGTATTATTCCGAAAATCATAGATACAATGGGTGAATGGTTCTCGATAGTGCAGTGCCAAAAGTGGACTAAACTACAGAAAACCATTTTTAGCCGGTCACCAAATGGTCTCAGCGGAAAAAAAACCGGGAACCGTCGTCGCCGAGTGGGCTCCAATGTTTCCTATGACCTAATCTAGAGTTTACTTATTTTTCTGTAGTTTGGAGTTTGGATTGGACGGAGCTAAGTGCCTGGCCTTCGTAGTGCGACACTACCTTTGAAGCCAATTCCATTTTTCAAGTTACGGTACACAAGTCAAGACTATTTGGTTTGATTACACAAATTACCATATTGCCTCCCTAGATTCTTATACATTCCACCTCTTCATCAAATCAACTGCTTTGAGTGTGAAACCGCGTGGCTTCTGCGTGAAAACGTGTCATCTTCATGTTTTTTCCACGCCGCTTGCACGGCAAGTTTATAATAAGCCTCTAGTCACATCTACAGCCTTCCGTTAACGCTAGCTAAATCCCGTCGAACTGATTCACTTAGACAACTTAATCGGGTAAATTCACGAAAAGCACAAATACTGAGGAGATTCGGTTTGGGAATGAATTGGTTCATCAGAACTTTCACTACGTAAGTGGATTGCTAATTTAGGCGGGAGGACGCTCAACAGGCATTACTTCAACTTACACACGCAGCACTGATTGCTGAAATCAAGAAGGGAGGGAAAACAAGAGAGAGAGAGAGAGAGAGAGAGAGAGAGAGAGAGAGAGAGAGAGAGAGGCAGAGAAGAGAAAAGCAGAGAAAGACGAAGAGTGAATGGCATACACATGACCGAGTATGAGAGATGACAGAGAAGCAAAGTTACATATATACACCTACGGTAATTACGGTGATACAACTGATTTATGCATGAAATATTACATGAAAATTATTGAAGTCGAAAAGAATGAACGCGTTTCACCAACTACAAAAATGCATACCCAGACTTCACATTAAGCGAAAATCAGTATATTATTTAAAATTTATAAAGTTGAAAACACCAAAATGATACCACGCAAGATTGCGTGTTCGTTCGTTTGTTCTTCTATAACTGCCAAAAATGGTGTCAAAATCGTGCTAAACAAGAATGTTCTCAAAGACACTCATTATTATATTATATGCAAGTGCAAATGGTAAGTAATTGCGTAGTTTCTTTGTATTAAAACCTTCAAGAAATGTAGCAGCTCTTATATAAACGTTCAAAAAGACACACTGTTTTATACTTATAAATAGAGCATCCAAGAGGTATATTTTCTGATAATTTTCGAAAGGAAAGAGAATGACATAAAAAGTCGATTTAATGATGAAATGTGCATGTTGTATATGTGCAAAGAAAGCCATAAATTCTCTAATTCGTATATATTAATCGAATTAGCGAATTAATTAAATAAAATTGGATTTCGCCGCGTCTCGTTAGGGGTTTTAATAGAAAATGCGCACAGAATAGGACTCCGATGACTTTTCATCAATCAAACTTGTTTTATATTTAAAAATATAATATAATAAAAATCGAATAATAATAAGAATAATAATAATAATAAAAATAATAATAATAATAATAATAATAATAATTAATCAATAATCATCATCCTCATCATCCTCCTCCTCCTCTCCTCCTCATAATCCTCATAATAATAATCTAATAATCCTCCTACTCTCATCCTAATCCCTCCTCCTCCTCCTCCTCTCCTCCCCTCCTCCTCCTCCTCTCCTCTCTCCTAATAATCTATAATAATATAAATTTGGTTTATCTAAAAAAAAAGAAATCCTCTCACATAATAACTATTGCACTCTCCGTAAGGCCATTAGCGGCATTAATTAGCACATTAGCCATAAGAACATTAGAGGAAATTGACGTTGTTAATTAGCGAGGACAAGAAGGCGTGAGGAAATAAGATATTATTAGAAATTAGGGAATTATCCACAAAAAGTCAGAACCGTTACTTGAGCATTAGAATATGTGTTTAGCCTATTTGAAATAAGTTTTGACATTAAACGAACGACATCCTTTAACCCTTTTCTGTCATTGCCACTTGAGTAAAACTGTAATTCTCTTTTTCAAAAAAAGTCTTCTCTAATTGACTAAATAATGCAATTATAAAGGTAAGTAGAGAGCTCGAGCAGAAGAGACGGTAGAGATATAGGCAACTGAGGCACTAGATGGTAAGTGGAGGTAAGAGAGAGACGGAAAACTTTCAAAAACTATATATTTCATACTTGATTAGAAATACAGATTTTCCAGCCTATAACATTAACATATATAATTATGTATTCTTTAAATATAACTTGCGAACGCAACGCTTCGGGAAGACACATGTTTTCTTTTTCGAGTCAATAATAAATAAATAAAGATAAAACATTAGAAATAACCATAGCTATAGCTCAGGCTCACGAAAAAAAATGTGCGAGAAAGAGCCATCATCAAAACGACAAACACATATATTAGAATGGCTGAGTTAATAAAAAATACCAATGTGAAAACTGCTCAATGGAATTTATACGATAATTTTACCAACGTTAATTAGTAGTTAATCAAGAAAGTGAAAATTGGTTAATTTCGAGCCACTCCGTAAATACATTGTAATTGTAATGTTATTGTTTTGTCTTGAAGCGTGAGTGGACAAATTTGCGATAAAAACAAAAAGAAAGAAACTAAACGATGAAAATTCAAGAGTAGTAAAAGTATACAAACCATAATTTTTATTTATTTAACTAAAGTAATATGTGTAATTTGAGTATGGCGGGTTTTCTGTTTGAAGTAGAAATTAAAACAAATTATCCAGGTAATATTCTTACTAGAAGGAACCAATGTAACTTGCATGTATGTACATGCTACATGAATTTTTATTAATTTCAGTAAATATTGGCAATGGTATGATGGAAATCGTAGGTAAAACGTTGCGTTCCGGAATCGGATTGGTACTGTTTTCACTTAATCTTAACACAATACAATGGAAATCTTGTGAGATAGATTTTGAAATTTATTCATATAAGCTTTCATCCAAAAAAAAAATTCAGATCGGCCAGATACACCCATCTAACTTTGAGTTAATTTATTTACTTTTCAGTTTCAGTTAATTTTTTCCAATTTGGTGTTTGTATTTTGTCATTGTAGAAAATTTAGGGTAGTTGTTAGAAACAGACAAATTAAGCAGGAATGCTCATTATTGACTCTCATTACTGCAATTTTCTTCGGTAAATTTAGCAAGAACGACTGGAATTGCTGTGGGAAAGGAGAGAGAGAGAGACAGAGAGAGAGAGAGAGAGAGAGAGAGAGAGAGAGAGAGAGACGGGTGAGAGAGAGAGATAGAGGGAGAGCAAGAGAGAAAATTGGTTCATTAACAGAGAGTAATTAGCATCGAAAAGGAGCGTAATTTAGGGACTTGGATAACTAGCGAAGATAGACCTGGTGGCCTTGGCCTTGGGTTTATGTTAGTAGAAAACAATAAGGACAGCCAAATAAAATATACTATTTTATAAATCTTCAGCGATTGAAATGTTAAAGGGATGGGCTCACTACAAAATCACCTTGTTTTTATGCTTTCGTTTGATTGTACAAAGGTAAAATAAAACAAAGAGAATAAAAAAAGTTTCTTGAATTACTCCCTAGGGAAGATATTAGGTAAAAAGGGTGAGTATTGATCTTTTTTCCGATAACGTGAGTAAACAAGATAAACTAGAGAAGCTAAGAGCTATGGCTGAAACACACTGTTTTTCATTGTTTTAAGTAAAATAAACGATGAAAACTACAGTTTATTTTGCTCAAAACAGTGTGTTTCAGCCATATCTCTTAGCTTCCCTAGTTTATCTTGTTTACTCACGTTATCGGAAAAAAGATCAATACGCACCCTTTTTACCTAATATCTTCCCTAGGGAGTAATTCAAGAAACTTTTTTTATGCTCTTTGTTTTATTTTACCTTTGTACAATCAAACGAAAGCATAAAAACAAGGTGATTTTGTAGTGAGCCCATCCCTTTAAAGCGAAATGCCGGCCGGTTTTTGAAACGCATCGTGGACAACTGAATTCTTACTGCTAATTTGCTGGAATTTAGATCGATTTTTATTCGAAATGAGCTGCATACGAATGCTGCTGTACTCGATGTGTTTCAAAAACCGGCCGGTATTTAGGTTTAAGTTAAAGCGAATTGCTAGCCCCTTTGGAAAATTTGCATATGATAAGTAAATCCTATGTATCCTATGCTAATTTTGTACGATCGTCCACGGCAATCGTACAAAATTTGCATAGGATACATAGGATTTGCTTATCATATGCAAATTTTCCAAAGAGGCTAGCATTTCGCTTTAAGGTTCACAAAGATTAAAAAAGGAGAAACTGTTCAAAATTAACAGTACTATGCGTATTCCGAATGCAACAATTAAGAGACGATGGTTTATGTTTATTCTAATTAATGAAAGCTTCTACAACTGGTAAATTATCTAAACATTTCATCGAATGCTAATTCCATGGGCCTGCGCAATTAATTAAGCAAAAATAATTAAGATTAAAATTAAGTAATTATCGGTATAATTTAAAAAATTTCGTTTCGAAAGACAAGAAGTTAGTTATTCTATATTGGAAAGGCTTCATTTGTCGTGGGGACCGGCACCGTTTGTAATTACTAATTAGCGCTTTTGCCCTAATTAACATAATGAATGTGATGAGAAAATTAGAGACGAAAATTGGGAGGAGAGAGTGCGGAAAAATTGAGAAACAGGGAGAGCGAGAGAAAATGGCGCGAACGTGATATTTTTAAATGAGGTTTACAAAGGCAATGCATGGTTGATAATTGTGTCATATGTATTAATTATTTAGTTATTAACTGCATGTTTTAAAATACAGTTAATAACTAAGGCCTTTAGGCCAAAGGCCCGCATAAAAGTTATCCCTCATACTTCTGTGAGAAAACAGTAAACTATACGATACAAACATATACGACTTTGACAATGAAAATACTGAACAACAAGGACTAACTCAAAGCTATGACTATAGCTATAGATAAAGCTAAGAGCGGTAACGGACCGTATCTGGTAGCGTAGCTCTTAGTGTACACAACAACATAACCTGTAAATTAAAAACTCAATAAAATTTCGAAATTATTTACCCCAACAACGGTAATATTTGTTGCGTAAAAGGGTGTCACAAAAGTAAATTAATCTGGCTAATTTAATGAGCGAAATGGGATACGTTCTACACAATCTATACACAAAATATCTATGTGAAAAGGTAAACTACAGTGCGTTTGTGGAATTCGATTAAGGTGATTATTGAATGAAATTAGAAGGTAAATTTAACAAGTTTATTAAATGACAAAAATTATTTAACATTCAAATTTTAATTTTTATCGTTTACGTTGATTCGATAAAAATAATAAGTTAACCTACCGTAACCAAAGCGGTACCTGAATAAGCAGAGAAAAATGGTCCTCTGGGAGGTAATTCAGTGACTAGTGAGGTGAGACACACCTTTGCAAAGAAGGTAAAAAATGATAATTATAAAAAATGGATAATTAAACATGTATTACTATCGTTTATCTTTGGCTTCTTTCTGAACAACTAAAGCCAAATATCGGCCGGTTTTTGAAAAGCATAGCATTCTTATGCGTCATATGCAAATGAACATAAATTAGAATAAAAAATCGAGCTAAATTCTAGCAAATTCGCACAAATACATGTATTCAGTTGCCCAAGATGCGTTTCAAAAACCGACCGGTATTTAGGCGGCATTTTGCTTTAAGCCCACCATTTTTAACAATAATACGACAGATTTACTTGCTCTTTTATTTAGCAGACCTAGTCTCAACCCTAACCCTAGGCATCAACTTTTAAATTGCAGGTAATTAAAACTTTCTGGGAAGGCTTGGGAAGGCTTGGGAGCCTACAGTTCCTGTGAGGGAATTGTGAAAAGAGGGACTAGTTTGTGTAGATATCAGAACAGCGACGGACCTCTTTTCGGCTGGAAATTAGCATACAAAGATTTGTATACGAGAGAAAGGAGGGAAGCTGAGAAAAAGAATCAGAGGGAGAGAGATACATCGAGATATAGAGAGCGAAGGGATAGAGAGAGAAGAGAGAGAGATAGAGAAAGAGAGAGAGATTTCTGAACGGCTCGAGAAGAAATTCACATACGCAAAATCGAATGTATGAAACTTCTCAAACAGGGTAAGCGTATTATTGCCCAATCATTTGTTACTGTCAGTTGCCTCCGTAAACAAACATGAGCAATCAGTTAAAGGCGATTAGTGAAAAGCTAATTAATAATTTAAATGATATTAAATATAATTCTCAACTCAGACACAGTGATAGTTGTAGTCATAGAAAAAGTAGGCATTACAGTGTTGTATGATCTTATATAGATCTTATATCGCTCGCGCTTCTCAGGGACAAACAAACTTCTGTCCCGCAAAACTAATTAAAACTCCGAATTAATAATTAGTGGATAAGAGTTAATTAGAAATTGGTCTCCCATATATAACAGAGAGAAAAAATATCGCAATTTCCCCCGAGCTCGCTGCGCGCATGTGATTTTCATTAACGTAATGAGCTAATTTCACTTTTTGTGTTCTGTTTAGCATTTGCATTAGAGAGATATAGGCAAAGAGGTATATAAGAGAGAGAATTAGAGAGGGAGAGTTAGAGACAGAGAGAGAGAGAGAGAGAGAGAGAGAGAGAAGCATACAATGTTAGCCATGTATTTATTAATTCATTAAAATGTGGAACACAAGTATAAACAGAAAGTATGAAAGCGCCCTTCCTTCCATGATTCTAATTTTCATATAGAGGATTTTCAGGATAATTCTGCATATGATAATTATTAGCCAAATTATGCATGATTAGTGTCAAGATGAATTTTGGCACTGGACTCTAAGAAAATTTGCATACTAACCTTGGAGCTCCGTGCTTTTTTTCACCCGCGGCCATATTGACTTACTAAGAGTGGTGTGCTGGAGGACGTTGTCATTAACCTACCGGGAGGTCACTGAAATCTCTAATTTCTATTCGGTGCCTCGGCTACCGTAGCCTTGAGCGCTTGCCAATTTCTTTCAGACTTTTTTTCCCTTCGTTATGGGACACTAATTTGAACGGTCAAAATTTCGACATGGCGACGCATTAAATTGCGAGTAGACGGATGGAAAAACTGCGTGCGAGTCACGTAAAGTCATTGTTAATTGCTGCGAGCATTATTGGCAAAAAACGCTGGATATTGCATGCAAATTAGGTGCGCTGGTTCTTCACTGAGTATATTAAAGCGGTACGGCACCTGGTTTTGGAAAGTATGCCATGCAAATGATGTCCCATTCGGCGCCGAAAGCGCCCAGATATATGCACTCACACAGCATATCTCACGAACCATGTATCATACCGCTTTAATAAAGAATATTTTGAAAACGCAAATATATTTCGGATGCAAAATCCCGTAGATCCAGAATTACTGGTATGGGTTTCTCAATAAGATAATACAAGATTAACCGCAATAAATCAAATGGGCATTCTTCTAAATTACCCCAATGGGGGCTAACGGCGTATTTCCTGAGCGCGTACAACTCTCTCTACTACTCGCCTACCCATTTGTGCTTTTTAATTAAAAGCAAACAGACATGCTCACCCGCACTCTCGTTAACTGACTCTCTTTCTCTGTATCTCTCTTTCTTTCTCTCTCTCTATCTCTCTCTCTCTCTATCTATCTCTCTCCCTCACCCTCCATATATAAATAAACGTGTAGAGGCGAAATCCAAATTAATTGCAAATAATCAACAAATGAGATAAGCTATGTAGGCGCACTCTCCCGCAAGAGCAATTTGCTTAATTAAAAATAGTTGTTTGAAGGGCTTTTTACCCAATGCCGTATTTTGGACCAAAACGAAAGGCTCCCCACAAAAAGGTCCCCAAAATCAAGGGAGTATTTCACCATAATCGCTTTTATCGCTTTATCGCTTTTATGCCCATGCCAACCCAATTTGCATGGGTTTTTTCAAAACCACGTGACACATCGCTTTAAACTCTTCGGATTTGCGTGTTTAGTTGAAAACGGAGAATGGACATGTGTAACCTTAATAATCCTAATTACATAAGGATAATTAGATCGAACTCTCAGAGAGTACGCAAGTATTTTGAAATAGAATATAACACTTAATAACTAGTGAGTGACAACAAATAATTCCGGAATTTCTGGTGCTAATTCGATTTAACGATGTTTTTAATTGAATATTTTGCCCCCTTGTTTTGTGGTTGTGAAAAACACTTAATACTAATAAGAAAATGCTGCGCAGCAATGTGTTGATGGCAAGTCGTGCCCTATACAAAGAAAACCGTACAAAACGGTATAACATGTGGTTTTTGAAACATTTTGGATAAATTCTTTCCAATAAATTGTACGCAAATGACTTCAGCTCAACATCACTCACATTTTGCGTATAATACAAGTAAAGTAGTTGTCCAACACAGGGATGAACATCGTTTGTTGTGCTGCTTTAAAGTAAATAAGCACAGCACAAATTCACGGTGCCAGTGAAGTTACATATATTAGTTATACAGTACGGCGAAATGATATTCATGATCCCTTTAAAGCGAAATACCGGCCGGTTTTTGAAACGCATTGCGTACACCTGTTTTCTTATGCAGCATATGCAAATGAGCGAAAATTAGAATAAAAACTAGACCCCACGTTGCATAAATGCACAGGAATGCAATTACTTGAGATGCGTTTCAAAAACCGGCCGGCATTTCGCTTTAAAAAGTGTTCCGCCCTATGTTACACTTTCTGCCTACGACGCGTCAACCTCCATTCGCGACCGACCAAAATTGGCGCATAATTTTAGAGGGAATATGCAAATATGCATTACTAATGAGGCTCCAGAGAAATCAAGCTTTTTGGTTGGAAAATAGCCTATTGAGAAATTACGATTTACCAACTATGGATTTAAAGCGAAATAACGGCCGGTTTTTGAAACACATCGAGTACATCAGCATGATTATGCAGCTTATGCAAATGAACATAAATTAGAATAAACAGTTGAGCTAAATTCGATCACTTTTCATAAATACGTAAGAATTCACGATAAGTTTCAAAAACCGGTATTTCCCTTTAAAGTGACATAGCACATGGTTTGTGACACGTATGCTGAACAACAGCACTTTCATCTTTCATGTCCAAAGTTGAAAACAGAAGAGCTGGGGAAACCTGAAGAGGCGGGAAGGGCACACATTGGCCATGTAATACATGCAGATTTAATTTTACGTTTCGCAAACAACATTGTTTACCGCTTTAAACACCGGGATAGATCTAACACCACGAGATACAAAGTCTCCCAAATTCTTTGAATTGAAATCAAACGGTCATACACAAGCAGGTAATTATTCAATCATTCCCAGAATAAAAAACATCGAATAGGCTGTCTCTTACGGCTAATTGCCCTCCTTGCTGTGTGGCCGCGAAATTTAAACAATTGGCCGATTACGGTAGTTGGGGCGCGTAATAATTGGCGGTCTTTTCGAGAAAGAGAGAGAGAGAGAAAAGACTCATTTGAGACCACCGACGCCGGAAACCCATATACGGTCATTAAGGCGAGAAATAATATTGGAAAGAGGGGTACACCTGCTGCCCGTTTGGGAGAAAACGGGGGAGGGTGTAGTAACATTTACGCACTAAGGATTAGCCTTAGTATTAGGTAAGAAGGAATAAGGAATAAAGATGAAATTCCTATACCGCGGTGTATTTATAACAGTGGGTTAGAAAAAAAGTAAAAAAAATTGGTAGCAATGGTTAGTGTGTGCTCATAAGAACACGAGTCGACTCTGGCAGGTGACACCTTTAAAAACCATCAGAGGCCGTATTCACCACTCCGTTTACCCCTGGAGAAAACTGTCTCTCGGGGAAAATTAACCTAGAAAGCGAGATTATGTCACAAAATTTGCATTCACCACGTCCACTCACACTCCTTCCCGAAAAAGGCGTTCCAAAAGTTTTGAGAAATGCTTACCCTGGTGTGGTGAATACGGCCTCTGTTACGGATTTTCTCTTCAAGACAAAGGAGCTGATGCAAATTCAGAAACACTTGACAACTATGTTCAATCTTTATGTCATCTGAGGTCTGAGGACCTTTCTCGTGTTCACTCACAATCAGAGGACCAATACTGCTTCACAGGAAAGTGAAACCCCCGATTTCGTCCCGATTATTTTCCGAAACCCTGATTTCGCACCGATTATTTCCCAAAACCCCGATTTCGCCCAGAGTTGTTCCAAAAAATCCCGATTTCGCCCCGATCAAGGCCCGATTTTTTTGAGGGACTTTATCGGGGCGAAATCGTGGTCTTTGGTTTCTCATGTAGCTCATTTAGACCTGATCTATTGTTTATACTATTTATACATACTCGGATCGTTGTGGTGCCATCTATCGTTAAATTGTCGATTATAACTTGGAATACACAATCGTCCACTCACTGTAGCCCAAGGAATTTCCGTTCGCCATCCAACAGCTACAAACCCAAATTGTGAAAAAATTCATGCGACGATCATTTTTGCCGCATTTTCGTAATCATCTCGTATTGGTGATGTTTAGGAGGGGAGAAAGAGACAGAGAGAGAGAGACAGAGAGAGAGAGAGAGAGAGACAGAGAGAGAGAGAGAGAGAAGAGAAAATAGAGATAGAGAGTTCGACAAGTTGGTTTGATGTAATCGAATCTCATTCCCACTCCTAATCAAATGACTTTGGCCCATGTCCCAAGGACCCAGTCCTCCCGCTCCCCCAAAAGGCCCAATTAACAGAGCCACTGATTACATAAGGACGATCCGCTTGATTGGCCGCCCAAAACCAAGATTAGTGGGAATTGGACACCCAATCCTGGGCCCGGGGACCCAACTTTTATTTACAACCGAATGATGAAATGATCCCTAGTGGAGTACTTTATTCAAGCGGTATGACACGTGGTTCTGGGTCTTGTGTAGCCCCTTGTACATCGGTGATATGTGTCGCATTTGTGTTTTTGAAAACAAAATGTGTGTTTTACTCCAGAAGGTGATATATATGTATCATATCAGATGTGATGCAACACCTCTAGTTTTACAGTAACATTTCTACATCCTTAGACGCAATAAGTGCACATCGCGAGCAAAGAAAAGCGTAATTAATGAACCAGCTAACGTATCGCTACCTTTCGACTTATCTAGCCAGGTTTCTGTATTATCACGGTTGTCACTCTCTCTTGTATCAGTGCATTTTTTTAGTGTTTTTCAGCCATGTACGAAAATGCAAAACTATTGCGGCTGGTCGTGTAACAATTAAGTGCGTATGTATGGGCGAACATTAGGCAATTATATAGACAACATGTCCGAATAGAGAGAGGGACACGCACACAATGGTAGGTAATTAAGGAGTTTAGAGGAAGTGTTTAGCAGAATCTGAGGGCGAGCGAGAGGAGAATGAGAGAGTTAGAGGGAGAGAGGGAGGACGTTAGAGAGACAGGGAGAGAGAGAGAGAGAGAAAGAAAGAGAGAAAGAGAGAGGGAAAGAGGGAGGACGTTAGAGAGAGAGAGAGAGAGAATGAAAGGGGGAAAATAATGATATAAGAAAGATTTGTAGAGGTGGTTATTCGGGATAATGGACGATTATATCAAACCAATGCATAGACAAATGGGGACTGGAGGGGAAAAATAATACGAATAATAATAAAACAAAATATGAATAAAGGCGGGGTGAGCAATTTTGTTAACAATACAAAAATGCTAACAAAGTGTTGTCACTTGTCACTAGTATGTTCATTGAGTGGATCATGAACTGTATGCGCGCACGACGGGCGCATGTGGCGCAGTGGTATAAGTCGCTGGTGCGAGCAGCGTATGGACTGTGGATCGTGGGTTCGACTCCTATTAAGGGCTACCAGAAACCTTCTCCGCTAATTATTACATGTATTGACATAATTTTGGAAGAAAAAGAGTTCTCTACCTTTTCCCGATTATACATACAATAGTAAAAAGAATCGGGGCAGTTTTTGTATGCATATGAATCTGACTTGGAATATACTTGTGACTCGAATTTCGACTGAATATACGCAACCCATGCATTCGAAAATGTAAGAAGGGTTTCACAGTGGCTTGCTAAAATGTTGCGCGTTTTTAAATTTCAGTGTGTCCTATGAAGTTCGCGCATTTTTAGAACGAAGCGCTAGGATCCACAGTTTTTTTTGCGTTTTTGGGTAAGAAGGCCATTCTGGCAAGAAACCCTTCTACTGTAATTCAATGGACAGGTAGGAGAAGATACAAGGTTTCATAGTAGTCTGGATTTGGGACAGGAGTATTTGTACTATGTAGTGACTTTATTAATGAACACATAAAATGGGCGGCGTATGACAAAATTCTAAATGTTGGTTCAGGCATAAAGGTGGTAGTATTAAATATTCAGATGAGCTTCCATAGTGATGCAAATGAGTAGACAGAGAGCGAGAGAGAGAGAGAGAGAGTGAGAGAGAGAGAGTGAGAGAGTGAGAGAGGAGAGAGAGACATAAGAATGGAACAGATTGAATGTCTGTTGGTGTGTTTGTTTGTCACTCATTATACATATGCCGATAGACTTCCAGAAAAGAACATCCATAAATATAACTTCATGAATGTGGAGTGTGGACAAAACAGTAGGCCCTACAAACTACAGGATACTGTACATAGTTTCAAGCGGTGTGAAAACGGCGCAACAGCGTATCGGATATAGATTTCTGACCCTAATTTTCGGTAATATTAAAGAACCACTAATGCCGCAATTACTGAATGAAAATACATAATAATATATATATATATATGTGTCTAGCCCTAATTTGGCACAGTTTTGGAAATTTGCTACTCCTACTAGATATCAAACCAGCACGGAATCACAACTGCTTCAAGGCAGTTATTCTAGAGCGGCATGATATGTGGTTTGTAAAACGTAACACTGGACTACTGCATTCCCATGTACTTGATACTGTATGTGCTCTTCCAATCCGGCACAGTAATAATTTGCATGAAAACAGATGAATGTGATGACCATCATAACTTTCAAAAACCGCGTCCCATCCCACTTTACAGTTGCTTTCAATCAATTTATTTCACCGTACTCTTCCTGATGTCCTTATTTTGAAAGATTCTCATCAAAACAGAAAAGGTATATTAAATTTAATTAGACTGAGCTCCGAAGCCATAGTTTTCTTTTAATCACTCATTATTGGCATTTCGCTGCGGCAATTTGTTACCGGAATTAATCCATAACGCTATAATTGGAATATAAATTAAAATGTAAGTCTCCGTCCTAAGTACGCTTTTGAAACCACGTGTTGTACTTTTTGTAAGAAAACAACAGCGTTTTCGGTAACTATAACTTTGAAACCGTACTATATTAATAAAGGGAGAAGATATTAGAAAAACTCCCTCGGAATGCATAATAGTTCGAGTGGCCGCAATGAATTCTAGAGGGAAACGTAATGTACCGCATCGTAGAAACAGGCTTACTGTTTTGTAAAACAGCAAAAAAAAACGTCTGTGACATCTCGGACATTCAGAAACATCCGAAAACATCCCGGACATCTTGGACATGTCAAGACATCCAGTAGTAACTCAAAAACAGAAATCATTTTTTTGGACATGGACTATAATAATAGTAAGACTCAGTTTTTACGGAAACATTTGATGAACGGGTAGGCTAGCGATAGTTTTCCTTGGGACTCGGGAACGTTCAATTTTCTTGCGAAATGTTAGGTAGAGCGCCAACAGCTTCGATATCCAATACAAACGGTTAACTCGATGTGATGGTGCATTTCCTCACCAATAGTTAGCTGATAATGGGGTTTGCAAGTATCCCAAAAATTCGGTGTGATTCTGTCAATACTACCGTATTCCTGCACGAAACCTGCATATATAATATGGAAAATTAAAAAAATATTTTCGTGTAGTTCCAAGATACGGTAAATTTTCAGTATACTGGCAAACCCCATAAAATGACAACGTAATAACATCTGAACTCGGTAGCAATGATTGAACATACCAGGTTTTTTCCGAAAATCAAGTCATTAACCGCTGCAAGGACTAAATAAACAAAAAATAATGAACTGCATCCGCACATTGGTATGGTTGGATGTCACGAATGTTTTTAGATGTTCCTGGCGTCTTGGGTGTCCCTGGATGTTTCTGGATGTCACTGGATGTTTCTGGATGTCACAGATGTTTCTGGATCTCACAGATGTTTTTCCGCACAGTAACACAGTTTTGATTTCAGAAGTTCAAGTTCAGACCATATCTCGATGTGGATTTTGTTGACGGGATGTCGTTATTCTGGTCATAGTTTCCAAGTTTACATAGGTAGCGTTATCCTGCAATATAGCGTAATACCGAAACATTTAGACTTCAGGCATCGTTTCCAGATTTCCAGATCATTTCGCTTCATGGTTTCCCTCATGGTGCGCTGCAGACATGCCCGCGCAGAGCGCCGCTCACTTTCCCGCCTAGTGGGCCTCTGCAAAAGCGCACCCGGCGGTATGGTGAGCGGCGCTCTGCGCGCTTCAAGACCAGGGTATTGATTCTGATCATAGTCACTCAACTGCGTATTCACCATAATAAAATTGTGCAATTTTGATTCGGAAAAACTTTAGTACCAATATACTGGTACTGAGTAACTTGAGGCCGGTTATCACCAACATTTCAGTTTGGCAGGCAGGGATCTTCCGTGCACAACAAAAGAGCGCGCGAAGAGAAGAGATACACACAATTATCGATTGTTTACTTCTCACGTAATAGTTGGTGAAACAGGCCTCAGGTCCGTTTGCTATCTATCGAATCGTTGCCTAGTCACTGCTTTCCCTTATCACCTATGTTATCAGACGTTTGGAAGCTTTTTGCATTCACCCATATTCGCCCATTTATGCTAACGGATCCTTGAATTATCATTCTTTTAAACTTATAGTCCAAGCCGAAGACATTCGGTCAAACACTCGGTTTCTGAAAGCGTTTTTCCTTTTTATTTCACAACCATATTGTTATGCATTTCCTTAATTTTGATTTTCTCATCCGTTTCTTTTGCTAATCACGAAATTAGTAATTTTCTTGGTTTTTCAATGTGTATTTTATAACAAATTTTGACCTATATGGTTATCAGCAAGTTGGGTCTCTCCATTTGGGATGTCCGTGCAAGAATACTTCAAAGGGTAGGCACGTGCCGAGCTTTTCAGACTCCCTGGGTTTCTCCAATAAAGATAAGACAGATCTTCACATATCTTTATTGACCACCAACGTTTCGGCTAAAAAGCCATCATCAGGGTGATTACCTCAAACTTGGGTAATTTTGAGGTAATCACCCTGATGATGGCTTTTTAGCCGAAACGTTGGTGGTCAATAAAGATATGTGAAGATCTGTCTTATCTTTATTGGAGAAACCCAGGGAGTCTGAAAAGCTCGGCACGTGCCAACCCTTTGAACTATATGGTTATGTTTGAACTACGAGGTGCGTAGCTCAACTTCCACATTAAAAGGTTCAAGGCGTTTCACATAGTACGCACTACATATACCAAGTAGATCTTGTAGCTGAGCACGGTGTGCTTTTAACTTGGCCACGTCTAAGTTCAGGGATTTCTTTCCGCACGCGCACGGCACTCGTCATGCCCGTTCACGAACTGTGCAGGAATTAGGTTCTCCACAGCATTTCCTTTCTTCTCCGGTGACTTTTATAAAAAAAAATACTACAAAAAATATTAAAACAAAATTCAGGCGAACCGAGTGTGGCGATGTATGCCCTGCACGCGGAACAGAGAAGAAAACAGGTTGGTTTCTTTTTTGAGCATGAGGTTCACTTCCATGGATCAAGTAAAACGTTGAAGTAGTATTGTTTACTAGTTGGTTAAAGCAAAATACCGGCCGGTTTTTGGAACGCATCGTACGCAAATGAGCATAAATTAGAATAAAAAATAGACCCCAATTCGAGCCCTCTTAGCAATTGAATGCATAAGAATGTGGAAACTGCATAAGAATGCAGATATTTGAGATGCGTTTCAAAAACCGGCTGGTATTTCGCTTTAATCTCCGAGGTCTGCGAAAAAAAACTGAAAATGCCGGGGTTTCACGAAAAATCCTCCTATCGTTAGTCCTTTTACCTGTGATGTAAGCCGCCGGTTTTGAAATGTATGTTGTAATCTAGTGTACGCTAACTGCTCGAAACTACCAGATTTTCAAAGCTAATTTTATTCATTTGCATATATAAAGCGCATACCACATATGATCAGGTATAAGAAATCACTTAGGCCTTGCAAATTGAAATATGCACCAAACGATTTATGCCCCAATAAATATTCAGAGAAAAGTAATCAGGATACTTCTTCTAATTTCTGCTATTTAGAGGGTGAAGTCAAGGGATAAGAAAGGGCCATCGTGGCCTGCTGATCCAAATCGCAAACCTGACAATTATTTGAAAAGTCCTTCATTAGTTTCAGTTCTGAATTATAAGTAGACATTTCCGTTCCAAAAGACATATGATCCTTTCTTCAAATTCTTTTTTATCAAATTTATGTGCCCGTCCTCGTTTTTCAACTTGAACGAGCACCACGAAAAGAACACGGTATTTGGCTAGGGTGTGCAGTTGCTATGCATGCTAGAATACACTATGGAGCTGTACAGCCATTGTACGGCGAAAATTAGGTACAAGCTGCTTTAAGAAATCATTGTTTTGTATAATTTATTATTAGCATACCGTTTTGTTGTGGATTATGATTATTAGCATACCGCACACATCCCATATGAGATAGAAAAGAACAAGGAAACCCGTATAAATTATGAAATTACAATAAATAGTAAAAAAAATAGTAAATAATAAATAGTAAATAGTACTCCTCTCAAATATGTCGATTTCATCGACTGTACCACACCACAGTCCGATAGGACTGCCCGATTAGAACTCCAAACCCTTTCATATTGCGGGCTACGTACAAATTTGTTACATAAAGTTGGGAACGCGATCGATAATGCTCAATGGAAGCAACAATGTCCACGGTGCCTCGATCTGGGTATTTCCTGACTGTTTTTTTTTCACAATAGGCTTATGCGGTAGTATAAAAATGACGGACGCGGCTTGAATTTGAGGACTCAATGCATTCCGAAAAGTTAACGAAGTAAAATGACGAATTTCGAACGACCTACGTATAATAATCGACTACTCCGGCAGCCGAACAAAGCCAAACCCCAATGATGGCTTTCCGGACTTACTTTGTTTAGAACATCAGTATTTTAAGAGTTAAGTGTGCAATATATGCTTACCAGCCGTTCGAAGAGCCCTACGGGCTCTTCTCCGACTGGAGGAATCGGCCTTCGGCCGATTGTTACACAGTGTTTAAAAAAAACTTTCATTTACGTTTATGTGGAAACGTATAATTTGGTTCTGGACAGCGTTTTTGCAAATCATGCAAATTTGCTATCGCACTTCTCTTCTCCTATAATATCTCCTATAATATCCTCGACATATAAGCTAGCATAGCTCAACAGGTAGAGCGTTGGACTGTGAATCGAGAGATTGTGTGCTGCTGTGGGTTCGAATCCCGCCAGCGGCAAAGATTTTGTATGTTCTCTTTCGATTATGAATAGAAAATTTTCTTTATGAAAGGATTTCGTTATGTTCACACAAACAAAAAAGTAAACTCTTCTCCTTTATATAATAAGATTGTGCTACTTAAGCGGTGGTTGGATCATCAACGAGCTTCGGATCATGTTTACCTCGACAATGCGCCTATCGTAGGTCCTTCATTAGTTCTGTTCTGAATTATACGTAGACATTTACGTACGAAAGGATCTATTGGTAGTACTTGCTTCAAAAGTTAGCAGAATGCACATACTCACTAAGACTTTATAACTGTAACTGATCTTTATTGTGTAGAATGTTTTGTGGCTTTGCATTGAATAGAAAATTGTGCTAATCACAGTTTTCTCCAGTCGATATCGGTCAAAGATGCCGCTTGGCTCTTGGGATAGGTTCATCTCAAATCACCTCTCTTTTTATTGTTTTTATTAATAGTAGCACAAATATCATTCACAATGAGAATTAAATCATTCACAGAACCATACGCCTCGCAGAAGAAGCTTCCTTTATTGGAAACTGGGTGATCTTAAGCCAAAATCTAAACGCAGAAACTAATACCGTACACAGATCGCGCGGGCAAATGGCAATTAGCCAAGTTACAAACTACTGCAAAGCGATTAAATGATAATTCACCGTGGGAAATAATGTCCTGCCGAGTGTAGTTTGTAACTTGGCTAATTGCCATTAGCCCGCGCGATCTGTGTACGGTATTAGTTTTTGCGTTTAGATTTTAGCTTCCGATCACCCAGTTTTCAATAAAGGAAGCTTCTTCTGCGAGGCGTATTGTTCTGTGATTGATTTACTTTTCATTGTGAATGATACTTGTGTTATTATTAATAAAAACAATAAAAAGAGAGGTGATTTGAGATGAACCTATCCCTTTAATGAAAATGAAATAAAAATGACGAATTTATTGTGTTTGCGTTCCTGAGTGACCAATCCATTTCAAAAGTTTACCCTTCTCTCCACATCAATGTATCTCAGGAATAATCCATTACTTCGGCAGTCGAAAATAAAAAAGCCTGATAATGATTTTTTCCCGGGTTTTTTTTAATTAGTACAGTTTTGTCTATTCCTTTTTATATATTCAGTAATTACCGAAGTCAATTTACATAATGGAGAGAGTATAATCATATTTATTGAAAAAAAAATAATGAGCCTTCAACTGATCTTTTTAGAAGATCGACCGCACTACACAAGTGTCCACCATAACAAATAACATTGGTATACAGACGGCTGCCACCAAACAAAGCAAAATTGGCACACAAACGGATTTCGGTATGGTGACCGTTTCGCCCGCGCCCATACTTTCGGAGGAAATGAAACAGCTGATTGCAGAAGTAGCACTCGGAGAAGATAAAGTGGATTTGATTCCAGAATTTATAAGGTAAACTTTATTTATGAGTAATTTATTTCAACGCGGTGATAGCATAATAAACCACCCTTGTCCTAACAGAAAATCAATATGCTGTTGGGTTTAGACTCGACTTTGACTCTGACTCTGATAACTAGAAAGAACCGAGATTAGCTGGGAGAATCACAAACAGGGCGCCAGTAGCTCTAATTATAAGAAATGATTTAGGTGCAAGTGTGGGCAAGAGGACGTTGTTTCCAATATGTTCGACTGTATAACATGTTCTGAATATGGTGTATGCTCGATGTGTTGGGTGAGAAATCACCGTCTGCATGAGATAAGCGACTCGAAGGACAATGTTGTTCATAATGTGGTCAACATCTGCGCCGAAAGCAATCGCGAGAAGCTTGCTAAATGGGCGCGAAAGATCGGAAGCCTGCAAAACAAGGTTTGTGGAACAACAACATCCTTGAAGTTGTTTTTCCGTTTTTACCTTGGTTTGGTTCTGCATGTCTGAACAAGGATAACTGATCTCCGCTTCCGAAATTACCGGCAAAGTATGCATGATGTTTTTTTTTGTCTGGTCAATTCAAGGGAGGCGTGATAGGACGATGTGCCAGAGCTGCTGAGTCAGCTCATTAAAGCTTTGCACCATCTTCTTTCTCTCTCTCTCGCCCTTTCTCTCTGGCCCTCTCTCTCGCCCTCTCTCTCTCTCGCTCTCTCTCGCCCTCTCTGTCGCCCTCTCTGTCGCCCTCTCTGTCGCCCTCTCTCTCTCTCTCGCCCTCTCCCTCGCTCTCTCTCTCTTTTCTCCGACTCTCTCTCTCTCGCTCTCTCTTTGTATCCGTCTCTCTCTCTCTCCCTCTCTATCTGTCTCTCTCTGTCTTACTTTATGCTCGACAAGGATTCAGAAACAATTTACACTATTCTGGGTTAGTGATAATGCTCGAAGTTTTGTTTTTGTTGTTTTTAGGGAGGCCAGTCGTACGACAAACTGTGCGGTCTGCTCGGCTCAACTTTTACAAACGCATATGAAAATGGAAGTACTTGTGATTTTGAAGGGCTTATGGCAGCTTGTGATGTGTCTGTTCTCAAACAGGATGTAGAGCACTTGATGGAAGCTAATGTCAAGGTATGTTTAAAAGGAGAGGCTCATGAGAAAAAAGTTTTATTCAATTTACTTGTCCGGTATCTCAAAAATATTACTGTGAAATCCGCATTTATTTGCATCTAGAACTCGCAGATATATTCTATGCTAAACAGTTCGACCAGGTACCGTAGTCAGGAACACAAAAATTAGTCTGTACGGTTTATATCTTTTTCTCGTGAGCCGCTCCCTTTAAGGAGTCGCAGTCACAACACATTAGTTATTTTTATTCACTTTCATTAAATAAGCTATGAAGAAAATTAAGCTATCAGCACCAAATTACAGCAATACAAACTCATTGTCACGAAGAGAATCACTGAATATGGGATTTATTAATCTACCGTACACCGTACTATGCAATTGCCCGTACGGCGGTTGACAGTGTATCCCTACAGTGATAAACTACCCTCTAGGCCTCTAGGTGTAACACTGCAGGATATTTATTCGCAATTGCCTATTATGCCCCGGCGACGGTAATTTACCAAATCCCATTCTCGTTGATTTCTCTCCCTGAATTTCCTATTCTCTGCCTTTTTCGTGGAAGCATATTGTTCTATATACCGTCCTATCTTTAATGAAAAGCGAATAAAAAGGCTGAATGTAAAGTGTCTGCGTCTCTTTAAAGCTTTCTGACACGTGGTGTTTGAATGGAAATGTTGGGCAAACATGAGTCCATTATACTTGTGTGCTAAAGAAAGGTATACATAAAATGAAAGTTAGTCATTAAAAAATTAAGCGTCCTAAGCAATCGAGCTAACGCACCATCGGATGTAACAAACAATGCAATACAAACTATACAATAAACATTTTATAACATTTAAACAAAGAAATATATTTTCCAGATGATTGCATCAGTGGACAACTTGTGCGAACGCTTGGAGAGAAGGAAACTTTAATGCCATAAGCTGTTGTATACATTTCATGAACTACGCTCAAGTATATAGTCCTTCGAAGTCTGTGCTTCTTTGCTGTTTTTAAATGTATCCATTTATTTTGCTTGCCGCACGTTTATGTATATGCAAACTAGTTCATTTTTGAATATCACACCGCCTTGCTCTCCCTTTCGCTCGTATGAACATTAAAGCGAAATGCTAGCCCCTTTGGAAAATTTGCATATGATAAGCAAATCCTATGTATCCTATGCTAATTTTGTACGATTGCCGTGGACGATCGTACAAAATTAGCATAGGATGCATAGGATTTGCTAATCATATGCAAATTTTCCAAAGAGGCTAGCATTTCGCTTTAAAATAAATTGTGGAATGCAATACACCAGTTCTACGCTTGTTGATCATCATTTACATCCGAATTGAATTTAGGAATTTGGAATAGTTCTGTAAAAGAGCGACATGGATAACCGAATACCATCGATTACCACGATGACCAACAAAAATAATATTATTAGATTTCTGAGAACATAAAAAAAATTATCGGGGAGACCCAACAGAGGAAAGAAACACGAAATGGCCTCTAAATAAAAGTGTAGTCCACAAAGAAACCATGTGAATAAGCCTTTTGCCTTTTGCCCGCATGCCTGCCCGCCTTTTGCCGCTTGCCTGCCCGCTTTTTGCCCGCTTGCCTGCCCGCCCTTTGCCCGCGCCTTTTGCCCAGTAGTTGCCAACTTGTCCGACTGTATTCGAAACAGATTTTCGAGAATGGGCATAGCTAAGTGCGCTTTCTCGAAAATCGCCGACAACTGATAACCATATAGTCAGGAAATGTTTTAAACACTGGCCACCGGCGGCTTTCTGTGTTTTACGCAATTTCTCAGTTATCGCTGTGTGTTTATTGGCAGTAAAAATAACAATGTGATGGACTGCACCGTACGTTGTTATTGAGAAGTATAGTGTTCGTCAATACGAATAAATTTATCAGTACATTTCCCATTTGTATGAATTTCTTTCCGTCGGTAACACGCAGCATCTCGTAGACTGTATATTTAACCGCGTTGGCACGTTTTGACTCACTGTATGGGCGATTCGTGCAGCCATTTTTCAAGGTTTCTGCGCGTCAAACTCACTTTGTAGTTAACAAGGCCTTTATTATAAACACGTTATAAAATTCACAAGGAAATGCGCAAGTAAAACCTGGTGAGTTAACAACAAATGAGCTAATCAATCGGTACCAAACCCACAAATACTGACACAAAACACATGGATGAAAATAAATTTCAATGAAAAATGAGACAAAAATGAGCACTGCAGGACATTGCGGGGATGCCAAAGAAAAAAATGGAGCGAAGGCTACATGGCAGCCGAGTATAATTCATATAAGAAGCGATCGAAGCATGGTTATGGAACAAGGCTTTTGCAAGACATTTCAACCTGTACATTCAAGGACACTGCTTTTTCTAGCAAATCTAGCCCCACCGAAAGCCTTGTTCCCCGTTTATACATTCATATGAACAAAATGATAATTATTTTTTTCTGTGCCCTCTGCGCACATAGTGGTATCATAGCGTGAGATTCAGGACCACTTGTCCTACACGGGAACAATACGAATATTAAAGAGCTTAAGCATTTCCAGAGAATCGCACAACTTGTCCACTGATTCAACCATCTAAATAATGAATATATGAATTTGTTTTGTAGTTAGTCACAAGATTAGCAAAGCAACCACACTTTGTATAAAAAACTGCTTACCGTGGCCGTAGTGAACCGGCGCGCAGATAGTTTTGTAGGCAGGAATAAAATGGTGGGGCTAGAAAAGCTAGAAAGCTAGAAGTGTCCTTGAATGTCTATCTACCACGACAGGCGGGCGTTCAAAGGACATCGTTCTCTCACATTGCCCTACGGCTACTGCATGCTGGTTCTTATATAATGGGGTTTCAATGTATGGCAAAAACCATGCGTTTTGCTTCCAAGAATCAAATGTGCATATCGTGTACGTTTTTGCGTACAGCTTTGAAAGTGAAGAAAATGCACCAATGCTATAACCTGACGAGGCGAAAATGCACCGTTTATGCACGCGCGCAAAAATGGTCCCGTGGCTACCAGCCACGGGACCATTTTTTTGTCTGCCTGTAGATGTTCTCGTGTAGTATCAACGTAAATTTTCCCATACTTGGAAGCAAAAATCGGCAATTTTTGTCATAAATTGAAGCCCCATATTGGGGTTGGCAAGTATACAACAATTCCTTGCAAGTATGTACACGAGGTACCGTACTTTGGAACTAAGTAAGAATGAATACATAACATGAGAAATTATAAAATCGTTCCAAGTCTCATTTTTCCAAGACAAATTTTTCGGCATACTTGCAAACCCCATAAAGGTGAGGTTACTTTCTATGATATATGAAGCATTACCTTTGCATGTGATTCCACAAAGTACGCGGCATCTTGATTGAGTGTTTTAAGTGTAGGCGCCCCAGCTTCAGTAGCACCCCGAAGCTTGACTTTGCGGGCTTTTGCACCCGCCTTACCACTTTCAAAGTTACAATCAAGAACCTTGTTGTGCAGTTTTCTGTACGAAATGGCGCCCTAGAAACAGAGAATACGCTATACAGGAATACAGTTTGTGTGAAATGCAATGATTCGGGCAAGCGCAGCGTGTCAGTAATAAGAAAACCGAGCTTTTGTTGTCGGTTTGCCTCTATCCTTTCTAATTGCTTGTTTGCAAAAATTTGCACTCTCGTTAGGTAATTGTGGTGTTTTCAACATACTGGCAATATATACCTTTTCTTGCAAGGTTCCGATATCTCGCAACAAATTGGCTAGCCTGTCGTTGTCAACAGCTCGACGAGCTAAATATAAACAAATTTGGTCAAAAATCCGTAGAGGTGGTATTTATCGAAGGCTGAGAGTCATTGCTTTTTGGAGCAGTCGTGCCTAACTTTGTTATGCGATTGGGGTTGCGAGGACGTCGTAAAAATAAAAGTTTGGGAAAAATTAAAACAGGAAACTGCTAGGTTCTTAAATCAGCAGGTAGATGCCATAGAAAATCCACCATTTGATTTATAAAAACAAAACTTTACCACATGTACGTATTATAGTAAGGGTAGATAATAATAATTTATTTCCAGTTGCATGATTCATTCAGATGATAAAAGGTAGTAATACTGTAAATGGAAAATCAAAGAAAAGAGAAAAAAAAATACTAAAGCCACTATGGCCACTAAAGATAACCGTACCGTAGGGGGAAATAAGAGTAAAACAGGATGATAACGTATCATAACGTTTATGCGGAGTGGTTGTACGTAGTATATATTCATGAATTGGCTACCCAGGAATTGGTGCATGTGTCCCAACGTTACATGAACAAATAAACAATCTACGTATGTGAAAATAAAAAAGGGCCACATAATGTTTAAAGAAATGGGGTGCTAGTCATTGGGATAACCCTCTAGCTGCAGGTACCCGGAGATGACGCTACGATGGGACACATAGTGCCGCAAATGGCGTTTAGTGGGAAAGCCACTTGGGGTTATAGCCTGAGAAAAAGAATGCGGAACACAAATAGTAATAGTAATATTTGAATAACGGTATTATTCGTAGAGAATACGTGTACGAAGAAAACAAATAAATAAATAAAATAACATAACTGCGCCAAACGGTTTTTAACAAACGGAAAACGACAAGAGTAATCACACGAGACCGTAATATAATAGAATCTCTAATACCCATAACTGAAGATCTTCGAGCATTTACGACTCCCGGAATAAACATCAAAGACACAGATGTAAAATTGTCTTTACTGCCAACGTTTCGTCATTACGACATCATCAGGGCGGATTGATTACCTACAAACAAGGACATACATACATCACACTGGAATACAAGACAAAACATGACCAAATCGAATACATGACACATAATTCACAGAAAAACATAATAACTGAACACAAATTGAGAGAGTGCAAATAACTACTTCCGCAAAAACCTTAGAAACAATACAAGGGTTGATCAGACTACAACATACAAATTGTGAGCTGCAAATGGATGACACAGGAATTAGTGCGAGATACACGTGATAAACGTTGGCAATAAAGACAATTTTACATCTGTGTCTTTGATGTTTATTCCGGGAGTCGTAAATGCTCGAAGATCTACCCTTACTATCTATAATCTTCTCCCATAATGGATCGTATCTCAACAATGGTACGTATTATGTAGGGATATTAAAGGTTCAGGCCCACGTAAAGAAAGTTCTCAACCATGGCTGCATAAAAGAAGATCCATCCTATTCCGGTATTCGAGAATTATTACTATGAAAACCGCACGTATTAGCCCGTATTCTCGCGCCACTTTGGGAAAGGCATTTTGGTAGGCCATTCCCAATCTCCTCTGGTAGGTCTACCAGATTGGAAATGGGAGAGGCCTACCAGTGGTAGGCTCTGGTAGTGGTAATCTCCTCTGGTAGGCCTAATGCATGCAACAGCCCTCCCAATCCGCTAACAATTGGGAAACCTCTAAGCGACGCGCCTCCTACCAGTACACCAGAATTAGCGCTTTTTCTCCCACTGGTAGGTCATTCCCAATTGGGAGGCCTACTAGTGACGCGAGAATACGTGGGCTATTAACACCGGGAACGAGCTATTTTACACCAGTCCGTGCTAATAGGCTCCAGAGTTACGGGGTCGCTTCGAGATGTTAGTTTGTTCTTATTGTTAACAAGTATAACAACAATTAAGTGAAACATGTGGTCCCAATCTCAAATAGTAGTTTGGTGCTCATGTATAGGACAATTATCTTTTGTGTATTACAGACCGATCAATCCACCACTGTATCACCCAATATCTTCGTGAGTATTGAAATAGAACCCTACTTTTTGCATTCTAAATTTTTATTTCCCCTTATAGAAAATAAAGAAACAAGAAAAACAGACACAATTTAAGGTGAACCGATCCCTTTAATGTGCTCGTTTGCATCTTGTTCCCGAATAATATATAGATGAATGGAAACGAGAGAGAGTTTTGACTTGGCTATGGAGGCAAAAAAATGAGCACATGTAGCCTAAGGCTAGCACCTGAGTTTCTGATTTCATACTGCAAATAAATAGTCCTTCAAAAACTTTGAACTTTGAAACGAGAAGATAAGAAAAAAACAACAATCGTGACGTGATACCGTCCCGTTAATAAGACTTACCTGGTGCTCGTACCGGGCTCAGAAAAACCTTACGCTTGGGAGCTGAAAAAATAAACATAGTTAGAGAGAGAGAGAAAAGTGCGAACATGGAGTATTTATGTCGCGGAGAATAGATAGAATGATTGACGTACTTGTAGGAAACAGTGTCCCTGTCGTCTTCCGTTTGTCCAAAGGAGCTCTTACCGGGCCACCGTCTTCAGTTCCACCAGCTAATAACCAACAAACTTACAATTAGCCGAATAAAAAACAGTGAGAAAAAAAAATTAATAAATGCAGCGAAAAAAACGGTTATCAACGAGTTCAATTGTGGGGTTCCAATGTATGGCAAAAACCGTGCGTTGTGCTCCCAAGTATCAAATGTGTATCTCGTGTGCGATTTTGCATGCACCTTTGGCGGTGAATAAATGAGACCATTTTTTGTCTGCCTGTAGATGTTCACGTGTAGTGTTAATCTACGGAATTACGGTAATTTTCCCATACTATGCTGGAGAACTGACCGAGACCCGTTCCGAGTGTGCGGTCCGTTTGCAAACGTACCGGGTGCACGGGCCGAGTTCCCGGAACGTAATGCGGTTTCGTGCCGAGTTGAAAACGGACCGAGTACCGTTCCCGGTGTAGATCCCAGTACGCACTCCGGAACGCGTACCGGGAGCTGCGCCCGAAACGGGGCTCGGTACGTTTGGCTACCAGGGTACTTTTATCATACATTGAAACTCCATTAATTCTTATTCGATATACACTATCGTGATCAGAAATCAGTACCACCTTAGCCACATTTCATGAAAAAAACATCTCTTGGCGATTTATTTGGAGAGGGGCTCCTTGAAAAAGACGTCCTACAGCTCTACGATAGTGCGTTGCGAACCATTGTAATTTAGGTTATATCCAAATTAATTCAAAGACCTTTAAAGCGCAATACTGGCCGGTTTTTGAAACGTATCGTGTACGCGCTGCTTTCTTATGCTTCATAGGTCTGTTCTCGAATCAGGGTCCGTTGTATTTAACCCTTACAAGCAGAGAGACAAATTAGCATTAGAAAGAATTCAACGAATTTTTACCAAGCGTGTTTTTATGAGATCTCATTTACTTAGATATGCTGATACGCCCCATCCTAGTGTACGGACTGAAGCTTTGAAATTAGATTTCCTTGTGAATCGTAGAAAAAGAGCAGCTGCTAAAATGCTACGAAAAATTTTTGCTGGGAAATGTGGTACGAGCTTGCAGAGAATGTTCAAGTTCAGACCGTTTGCATACTCTTCCCGTAGGGGCAGGAGTGGGATCATTATTCCCAGAGCAACTAAAATAGTTCGTAGGCATTCATTTGTACATAGAACTAGTATGATTGAGGAAACTCCGCACTTAGCCTCATAGTTTTCTGTATAATATGTACCTTTATTTATTCTTTTCGCTTTCGTCATATTTATATTTGTGCTACTGTTGCTTTACCCGACAAAACTGTACGTTGCATATATTTTTCTCATGAATTTGTTCGTAATAAATTATTATTATATGCAAATGAGCGTAAATTTGAATAAAAAAATAGACCCCAATAGACCCCTTTTAGCATAACTGCATAAGAATGCAGTTATGCAATGCTAACAGGGGGTTTCTATTTGAGATGGGTTTCAAAAACCGGCTGGTATATCGCTTTAACTGTGGTAGGTTTCGGTACCTGGTTTTTGCCAAAAACTCGCTATTTTTGGAAATTGGTTTTTTTGTAACAGGTATTAAAATAGTTTTGAGGTAAGGCGACCTTAAAAAATACCATGCTTCGCGCAACGCAGTATCGTAGAGCTCATGCACACAAAAATATTGAGTTTTCGTGAACACTTTAATAAAAACGGTGATTTACTCTAACAACGCTCTTAGTTCAAGGTAAAATGTGTGCATTATCATGAAAAGGGTAGAATTCGCATTTTTTGCTCTCTACAATAACTAGCAGCACTTACGTTTAGCTTTGTTGCTCTTGCGTTGGTGCTCGTCGAACTAAAAAAAGCACATGTCGTAATTCCCTATTAGAATTTTTCTACACAATCTACAGAATGATGTTGCCTTGATTCACTATCCAAAGAAAGCTTCAACTTAGTCAATAGACCACCGTGCCTTGCGCTGAATATGTATACATTGTGCGACTAAAACAAACCATATAGTTAGCCTCATTATACTAAAATGGCTCGTAGTCATGTGTATTCTGCTTGAGCAAACGCCGAACTTATTAGCACCATAGGATTCCGCACACCGTGATCATATGTATACTATCACTCGTCTTCTTAACCTTTGTGCGAACCTTTCTTCTTAGTCGACGAAACTGCATGGATGCTTTTCCACGAATTTTATATGTATGTACGTTACGTTGCATATATGTTTTTCCATGATGTTTTATGAACGTAATAAATTATTATTATAAGATTGCAGCTGGAAAAGGGTCCACTGACCTCCCTATACATTCGGCACTCTTTTCTTCTGAGGTCCCAAATCTGCCTCTTCAGATTTTCCGCCGAGCTTCCGGCACGACAACTATCCCGCTGAAACGATCATGAGAAGCTTGGCATATCGGATAGAAATTTGCCAAAGTCTGGTCACCTCATAGTTAAGTGAACAGAATCGCGATATTTTCGCATTTTTTTTTGATTTTCATACAATATAAAAGATAGGAAATCGGTAGTACCAATACCAAGTTTCAGAACTAAATGTCGGGGAGGAAATTCACAGAGAATGGTAGTTACTCAGCTACAGTAGATGCGCAATTGCCCGGGCAAAGGCTCATTTCATTATCTTATTATATAAAGTTGGGGGCTTTGTTTGTTTGTTTGTGCGTTTGTACGCTTGGATGATGTGCGTTACGCTGAGGAAGTAGGATTGGTTCAGTAGTTCATGTTCCCGTGCACTGAGCCTCTCACAACCGAGCGCCCTCTCACAAAAGCCCGAAAAAAGCTGCATATGTGGAATGCGTACTATGTTTGCCATGTGGAATCAGATGGAGTCATCAAATATAGGGGTCATTTGAAATGGGCCTGTCCCTTTAATTTGCGAACCTCTTCGATTTTCCTAAGTAAGACTTCTTCCGCTATTTTCTTCTCCTTTGAAAAAGGCTCGAGAGTGCGCTGATATTGGCATAGCCTGTCCAATTCACGTTCAAGTTCCTTGTAAGAATCCACTGCCTAAAAGTAGAAGGTGCTCGTATTTATGTTTTGGTGAAAGGGCTGAAAGGAGCAACCACCGAGCGCCAGGTGCAGCGAACTCACCATCTTATCCTTTATTATTTCTTCTTCCAATTTGCGTATTTTTTCTTGCAGTTCCATGATGTCTTCCTTTGTACATACCATAGCGGCCTATAACTTACAGAAACATAATTTCCCAAAAGGTGAATACATTTTTCATATATGTATAACAGGTATACATGTATACATGTATAAGAAATCAGGTACTTGGTAATATCATTTTATGTTCCAGACGTAGTGGATTTTTGGGGAATCTTCTTTTACACAAATAACGTATATTATGCAGAGTTCATTCTATAAACATGAGAATAGCAGTTACGCACACAATTATATGTATATGTAAAGCAACTAAAATGTTATAAATACTAGGCTTGTAGGACGTCTCACATAACAAAAAATATAAACCGAAAGGCACAGTTAAGCCACTCTCAAGGATGAGCGATGAATCTTTGCAAAATTGCACGCGTTAATCCGCTAACAAAATTGCAGATAAGAGAAAAGTCACTGGCTTAATTTTGGGCAAGCCTTTGCCTAACAAAGAATGGAGAGTAAAATAAATTGTTCTACCTGCGATAAATTAAAACGTAAAGGCTGAAAGTATAACGTCTTCTTTCGAAGGTTAGAAAATAATAGGGCTCAGTAAGCATTACTTTGAAACCGTATTACATTCATAACGGAGGAGATATTAGCAAAAGTTAATGGAATACATCACAGTTCGAGAGACGGCAATGGGTTCTTGGGGGAAACATGATGTACCGCAGCATACAAAACAATATACATTGATATTTAGCCGAACCTGAAGTAATCAAAGCAATATAACAGTCGGTTTTGATTGCGTATGTTGGACAACTGGATTCCCAAACTTTGCATGCAAATAAATTCAGAAACTGCCTACCGCTTGCACTTTGATGACAGTACAGCGCCCAGCATAGGTTTCAGAGAACGGTTGTTATACCGATTCAGCCTTACTGTTCATATGTGCTACCTATGACCTACGGGCCAATCACCTAGTTTTATAGTCATACAGTGCGTTCCGTAAGTAAAGGAACACCCAAAAAAATTCATTTTCGACTATAATTCTCGATTTCGATTTATAAAATATCTCATTACAATAAACACGCAAGAAGAAGCGGCTTTGAGTGACCCATCCTTTTCAAAAATCAACCATTCTATTTTCTATGTATCTCAGGAGTAATCCGTTACTGCTGCAGTCGAACAAATCCAACCCCTGGTAATGTTTTTTCCCCGTGTAATTTTTTTTTAATAAATCAGTACTGACAAGGTATTTTTGACTGTACTTTTTAAGTTATATTTAGAAATGACAATTTACATATTGCATAGGGACTGTTCGCAGTTCTCGCTGTAAAAAAAACAGCACACACAAATAAACTTCAACGCATGTTTTTAGACACGGGCTAGGTCACCGGTCGGATGCAGTGGCTGGATGCTTTCAATGGAACCGGGAGAGGAGACACCAATATTAAAGGGACAGGCCCATTACACTATTCAGCACTTTACCGCATGACTAGTCATACCCAACTATATATCGCAGTTGGCACGCCCATTCGCCCTTTTTTTTATTGCCCTGGTTGGGCAATATTGCTGAAGAATTTTGCCTTGGAAAATATAAAATTTTTACATCCTACTACATTTGACGTGGAGAATCAGATGGAATCATCAAACATGACTTGCAAAAACGCTGAAGTCCCGAGCCACATTACACGTTTCCACATAAACGTAAATGAACGTCCATTTACCTTTCCTTTTTATAAATAGGGTAACAGTCGGCCGAAGGCCGCTTCCTCCAGCCGGAGAAGTGCGCGTAGAGCTCTTCAAACGGCTGGTTTAGAAAATGTTTCATAGCAAGGTCAAATAGTCTTTTTACGCCACAAGAGCGTGCACCCTTTTTTCAAAGGGGTTCAACTTTCACTTTCAATGAAGCTATGACTTGTTCCCCAGAGGTCCTGAGCAGCAGGCGACGAGTTCCAGATGACAAATTGCTCGACGTCTTCGGGCTAGGGCCACTAGGGGTCTCCCATGATCGCTCGCCACTGAATTATGAAAAGTATGTGCTTGAATACCGGCCGGTATTCATCGTGTAGACCAGCATTCTTATGCAGCTCATGCAAACGAACATAGATTAGAATAAAAAAATCGAGTTAAATTCGAGCCACTTTGCAGTGCATAAATACGTAAGAATCCAATTGTCGATGCGTTTCAAATACCGGCCGGTATTTCGCTTTAAATTGCAAGATCATATTTTTCAATTAATTCAGTGGGTGTACTTCTTTTAAAAATTGTTAATATCTTATCAGCCTTATTATCCTTTATTTCTGTGCCATGCCTATTTTGGTCTATTTTTCGCATGTAATTTCATGGTCCGCATTCAAATATAGCCTCGCACAAGTTTATTTTTTAATCACATGTATTTGTTCGATTTTGTCACTGTTATGTGTAGTACAGTAAATTCTTTATTCAAGTAAGACCAACGTTTTTGGTTTAAAAAGCATTTTATGTAAAGTCACATGGACACGGAATAAAACAATGCAAACGCGATTATTTCAAAAAAAAAAGGAATACACGAGTAAATGAAAAACATTCACTGAGATTACAGGGGTAGACACGAGACTCAAGAAACCCAAAGTGATTATCACAAAACGCAATCCATAACCGAACACATAAGCATAGGCGATTGAAGCACATATGGGAGATGGCAAGGCGTGCGCTCAAGTCCTCATTCGCACGAACCTAATGTGGCTTTTCTGTGTCATCAAGCGTTGCCAAACGATCACACAAATTGTCCACTGATTCAATCATCTGAAACTCAGCTAATTTGTCTAAATATTTTAAGTGTGGTTTTAGTCTCTACACCCATCATCATGAACGGCGATGAAGTATAATACGAATACGAAGGAGGCGTTTAGGATCTTCTACTAAACATTGTCCTAATCATCTTAATGCTATTTTTATAATAAATATATTTTTAGGTATGTTTAGGACACTTCAACTTTGCATATTTCTCATTCGATTTGCCAATTCGGATTTAAAGCGGCGCGGCACCTGACTATTCATCGTATTATATGCAAAATTCCAAGCACTTACGTCACAAAATAAAGGACAATTCCCATAAAAAACGCGTCACCGCAGTAGTCTACTGTTTCAAAACCACGTGTTACACCGTTTTAACAACACCTTTGCATTCGCCTCCATAAAATTCTTGACATCTTCTTTGAGAATAGATACATCGCAAGCTGCCATAAGTTCTTCAACATGACCAGCGTTTTCATGTCCAGATGCCTTTTGGAAGGTGGAGCTGAGGAGGTCGCACAGTTTGCTGTACGACTCTCCACCCTAGATAAAAAGGAAATGTTTGATCATATTCAGAGGAGATTTGGTCTCTAGGTAGGGGCGCATTCGAGTTGGGCAAAATGCATAAATTTCGCGAAATAATCAGTTCGAGTTCAGTGTTAGCCAGTGTTAGCGTGCTGCGAAATGTCCCGCTCATATTAGAGACGCAGGGACTTGAAAACATTTTTTCCTGGGCCCTCTTATTTGTCAACAATCTCTCACCCTATAAACTATCAACTCGAACAGAATATTTCGCGAAATTTATGCATTTTGCCCAACTCGAAGGCGCCCTAAAGAGCGGGCTAATTGCTGAACTGGCAATCCGAAATCTATGCACTGGTGCAACGCACTGGTCTGGCACTGCGGGTCATTCGGTTGCCGCTTAGGTGATTTAGGGCGCTCTAGACGTATCGTGCATGTCCCTCATTGTTATTATTAGATAACATTCCCTTACCTTTGCTTGCAATGTTCCAATATCTCTCGTCCATTTGGCGAGCTTGCCGTGGTTGCTTTCCGAGCAGACGCTGACCACATTTTGGATGATATTAGCCTTTGTCTCGATCAACTCGTGCATTCTATGGTTCTTGAGGGCGCACACCGCGCACAGACCATATTCAGAACAAGAAAAACAGTCGAACATATTCGACAAAGTATCCTTATGGCCACACTTGCAGCTGAAATACTACTATACAAATTGTGTTACTAGTCAGCACACGGTCGTTTTCCTACATGTTATGCAGCCGGGCAATTCTCAATCGCACGTAAAAGAAAGAAACTCGAAAGTATAAACACTTATATATTCCTGCCTGATAGAAACGGGAACCAAGTCCAGCTTCTCTGCAGCAGGTGTTGTTGCGGCTATTAACATCCTCATTGTCTGTTTGGCAGGATCGGTGTTCGTAGCAGGGCGAGGCCGGCGACGGGTTGCAACAATTTCAGGCGGTTCGCACCATACGTCGGAGTTGCGCGCAGGCGAAATATCTAGCGCTGAAATTAAATCAACTGATTAGCATTGAATCTCGAAGAGAGTCAAAGATCCTTCCGTGATTGCTGGATGTGATCCCATGGAACATCAATGGAAAAGTTCCCTACCCATACGAACACAACTAAAACTACATTGCAAAAGTAATTTACCTCGCAAACGTTGCCGGACCGTATCATGTACAGCAAACTCGTCGTTGATTGGTCGACTAAAACAAGGCTGGCTAAAAGCGGGGGGGGGGGGGGGGTGGCTAAAAGCGTAATGTAATGGGACACCATTAAAATATGTTTCTTGACCCGCCGAAGTACTCAAATTTAACACTCACGATGTTTGGTATGGCGCACGATCACGAGTCGATGAACGGATACGCACTGGTTTGCTCTAGAATTAACAAATTTTAAAGGGACATGTTCTATTGTTCCGTTTATTTAAAGGATCGCAGTCACTACAAAATCATCGTTTTGCGTCGAGTTTACTTGAATTTAGTATAGAATAAAGAAGAATACTTTACCAAAACCGAATAATTTGAATTCCAACTCAGGGAGTGAACAACTAGAAAAGTAGTTCTATGTACTAAACTACCGCGGGATTATGAAACGTGTAGTGATATGTCTGCAGACCCTTGCACTATATGTAAAAATATAACATGCAGATATTTTCCGAAATAATTTGCATACTCCCGATCGGGAAGCAGCGGTATGAACACGTTTCGTGTCCCTGCGGTAGTTTAGTAGAACTACTTTCCTAGGATGAAATAAAAGTAAATCTATTAAAATAATAATATTTTGAGATTTGCTGTCAAAGGCATGGCCCAAGACATGTCCCAATGTCTTGCATGCATTTATTTGTAAAACTTATTGCACTAATTCATATTTGGTGTAGGCAATTGTTTTACCGCAATCTTTTTGCTGTGCTGGTGGACAGGCGTTTCGCCGTACTTTTCACTCATCTACATTTATTTACAATACTGCTACATCCTTCATATTAAACCATGGGATTGAGTCTTATTTCGCGGGAAAGCGCAGCAAAAGCACAGAGTTGCTTGTTTTCAGCGAGGCATAATTCTTTTGAGCGGGAGATTAGTTTTATCATGTGTGCCTCTAGTAATGTGATTTGCCAGATTTAATTGATTTTTGTGCCTCTAAAGCAAAGTTATGGTAGCTTTATTCTCAAAAGTTTGTAAGGTAGAATACTTTTCAAGAAGCGGAACTTTCCAAGACATATGTATGAAAAAAATAAGTGCACCATATATGACCTCCATTGCTGCTGAGACGGACTGGGATTTAGGAACATATGCACGTTTTGTAGTTGGTGGCGTACTAGAGTTTGCGGCATCGGTGCTGGTTTGCGCTCGGTGGTCAGTACCGAGTAGAGTCCCTGGAAATGTTGTGAGATTAGGAAATGTTCAAAAGAGTTGTAAGCTCGGGCACACCAAAAAAAATTTTTAATCTTATTTTCGGCTATACACTAGAAAATATACAAAAAGGCGCAATTCCTAGTCAATAATAGTTTATTGATGATATGTAATTAACACATCATAAAAGGTGACCCTAAGATATCACGCTTCACAACCCAGGATACTGACAAGGGACCAAACTACAAAGAACAACGAACACACGTCTAAACATAATTAGTCTAAAATGACGACAAAATTACGATACAGATTTCGGTATATTAAGGGTAACTGAGTCAGCCAAAACACGTGTGCATGTTTGATCTATCAAACCCTAACTTTGGAAACGCACGGTAAAAAAACTTCTCATCGGTGAAGACGGCGGACCAGTTAGTAAAACAATGTTTATCGGGTTTGTACCAAGGATCGACTTCTCACCATGCTGTTTTATTATTGTTTCAGTAAACTATAAATTTCTAGCTTTGGTTAGTTCCCTGCATAAATCCCGCACTGTGTCCCAAGAATCTAAAATTCACAATACTTACCCCAAAATGAAGACAGCATCGGCATCTAAAAAGTAGAAATTATAATTTTGATGCTTATTATACGTGTAGTAATTCCAAAAAAAAAAGTTTTTTTTTATCATGGGATATGCATACATGTATAGTATAGTATCTAAAATACATTATCACGTAGTTACTGAAGACACAGCCAACGTAAAAAAGCTGTACTGATTGTTTCTGTAAGAAAATTGTAGATTTTCGTTGCTAGTGAAAAACGCGTTTTGAAAATCATAGTAGTCAAAGGATTTAGCCAGTTAGCTGCCGGCAAAAAAATAGGATTTCAGTAAAGGACCGTGTAATTTGAAAACAAACAAACGACATTTGGGCTTTGGCTTGATAGCCACTACGAGACAATTCCACCTTGATGTATGCCAACATGATTTTCCATGTTTCCTATATTTGCCCGCAATGAAAACCAATCTCAGCGTTTGTTTACTTACCAATACACGGTTCATTTTTGAGGAGGGGATATGTTTATGTACCCACATTTTTTTTAATCTCATTCTGCAGTCTGTTCGTCTCTTGGGTAACATCAGGCATCTCAAGACAAATGCCGCTCATCTAAATACTCAAAGCTAATACCGGCCGGTTTTTGAAACGCATCAAGTACACCAGCATTCTAATGCAGCTTATGCAAATGAACATATATTAAAATAAAAAATCGAGCTAAATGCCAGAAACTTTGCATGAATACGTAAGAATTCAGTTTTCCACGATGCGTTACAAAAACCGACCGGTATGTCGCTTTAATAATCTATCCATAAATAACATACAACATCACGTGCGACCTCAAATTCATAGAAAACATAGAATACCTCGCTGCGCCCATTTTTCCGCTCCTCCTTACACTTCGCGTCGAGATCAGCCTTCGCCTGAAAAACTTAAATTATATTTTTATTTACCTAGCCGTGGAAAGGGAGACTTCATGCCTAATCCAAACCCAAACTAACCTGCAGCAGCTCTGTTCGTCGCTGTCTCCAAGCGGACTTTTTCTCTTCAATGAGCTTGGCATTAGAAGGCTTCATTTCTACCTTGATCTATAAACACAACAGATTAAATATAAAAAACACCCAAAATCCGCAAAAAAAAGAAAGATGTGCTCGGAACGATTATGGCCCGCAATATATCTTAGACTTTTCAAAATAACGCCTTTTTGTCCGCTCGTGTGTGTCTGTGAGTCGATGAACAAAACGAAAAATCAGTGCAACTCGTACAACTACTGTGGTTGTTTCTCATTTCGTCACGCAGTTCTATTTCCCGAAATGTTACTTTGCGCAACTAATGGGTTCCCAGTGATGTTTAAAAGGATAAACATATGGCTTTATAAAAAAGTAGAGTACTTCACAACACATGTAGTCACATGGAATAGATATAACACAAATGACATTAAAAAAAATATAGGAATAAATGCACAATTTTCTTATTGGAAAGGAAACTCGGTCATAATAATACAAGTGAGTCCTTTGCTTTATCGAAACTTAATATATTGCTCAAATTCGATTCGATAGATAACAGCAGTCAAAAAGGAGACTGTGTTGAAATTTTGATTACGTAAGTCAGTGTCAGGTGTCAGGTGCTGTTTTTTCCTTGAATCAATATTATAAATAAAGTTCGTGAAAATTTACGAATAAATGAAATAACTCCCCGTTTTGATGCCGAAATTAATTAGCTCTGTTGCATTGTGTCGAGATGAAGGCTGGAATAATTTGTTCACACTGAAGCCTGTTTAGCTACCATTTTGCAAAAGTCCCAACTCCCAAATTCAATCGTGGCATGTTGTATGTGTACGCGTTAATTGAAAAGGATAGCAAAAGCTAAGGCAAGTAGGCTTCAAGACATTCAAGTTAGGAACAGGTATGTATTATTCAGCAGCGCTTGAGGAATTTTCCCCATTCATCTCTAGTGAGTGGGGAAAATTCTTATGCGATAGCTGAGAATTAAAGGGAGAGGCCCACGAGAAAAAAGTTCTCTTCAATTTATTTGTACCGAATGTCCGGTATTGCAGAAATATTACCGTGAAAACCGCATTGCTTGAAGCCTTGAACTCACAGAATTATTCCCCGGCAAACAGTTCGGACAGGTACCGTAGTCAGAATCATTTTTTGCGCTTTTAGGGCATTACTGTACTGGAAACGCCTCTTTATAATCGTAGGAATGTTCTTTATTCGTTTGTTTATTTTCTATGTACAGAAAGATGCAAGTGGACCGTATAAACGAGTTTTGACGTTCTGACTACGGTACCTGTCCGAACTGTTTGCCGGGGAATAACTCCGCGAGTTTTTAGGCTTGAAACAATGCGGTTTTCACAGTAATATTTCTGAAATTCCGGACATACTGTACAAGTAGTTTGAGGAACACTTTTTTCTCGTGGGCCTCTCCCTTTAAAGGGATAGGTTCATCTCAGATCGCCCCTATTTTTATTATTTTTATTAATAATAACACAAGTATCATTCACAATGAAAGTAAATCAACACAGAACAATACGCCTCGCAGAAGAATCGGAAGAGGTGATCGGAAGCTAAAATCTAAACGCAAAAACTTATACCGTACACAGATCGTGCGGGCTAATGGCAATTAGCCAAGTTACAAACTACACTCGGCAGGACATTATTTCCCACGGTGAATTATCATTTAAAGGGATCGGCTCACCTCAAATCGTGTCTGTTTTTTTTGTTTCTTTATTTTCTATAAGGGATAATAAAAATTTGGAATACAAAAAGTAGTGTTATATTTCAATACTCACGAAGATATTAGGTGATAAAGTGGTGGATCGATCGGCCCGAAATGAAAAAGTGTTAATTGTCCCATACAAACAAGGCAGGACAATTACACTTTTTCATTTCGGGCCGATCGATCCCCCACTTTATCACCTAATATCTTCGTGAGTATTGAAATAGAACACTACTTTTTGTATTCCAAATTTTTATTATCCCTTATAGAAAATAAAGAAACAAAAAAAACAGACACGATTTGAGGTGAGCCGATCCCTTTAATCGCTTGGCCGAGTGTAGTTTGTAACTTGGCTAATTGCCATTAGCCCGCGCGATCTGTGTACGGTATTAGTTTTTGCGTTTAGATTTTGGCTTCCGATCACCTAGTTCCCAATAATGGAAGCTTCTTCTGCGAGGCGTATGGTTCTGTGGTTGATTTAATTCTCATTGCGAATGACATTTGTGCTATTATTAATAAAAACAATAAAAAGAGAGGTGACGTGAGATGAACCCATCCCTTTAAGGTAAAAACTAATCCAGGACGAGACAGGTTGCTACAGTGGCTTTGCTCGCTGCCCTCATGATTTTATTTGAAAAGTATTGTACCGCCGAACTCTACGTGCCTTACACTTTCATACTCTACGAGCCCGACTTTATTCAAACTATTATTAGGCAAAAAAAAACAAGGTACATTACCGCTTAGCAAGAAGCTTATTGTCTAAATTGTGAAAAGAGTATCCACGAGATGGTTCTTGATGCACAAATATTTACAAAACAGCACAATAACGCATTTTCTACGGTATGCAGGACTACATCATTAGATATCGTATGGACCTGGTATGTTTCAGCAATTCTGCATTATACAACATTCCGTTGCACAACCTTATAACACGTAATCTCACACGACTCAAAGGCTGTGCGGCTAAAAAGGCATCTTGATAAGAAAATAAATCTTTACAAGAAACACACAGAATGCAGTTAAAAAATCAGGGAAATGTATTAAACAATTCCACTTTATTATTTACGTCAAAATAGGGATATGTTGGGGGAGTAGGGTAAAAATTATTTTATTATATAAAAGAGCAAGGTTTAGATGTTTGATGTTTGTATGTCCACAACGAAATCCATACTATCTTTCAAGGTTTTGGTATAAGCAGTCCAAGTCCAACGTTTCGCAACTCCGAAATAAACGGCATGAGTTTCATTACACTAATTATAAGACAATACGCGTATAAGTATGACAACGTTTGTCAGGCTTTGAAGTTTCGTCTGTGTAGTGCTGGAAAGCCGCCTCAGGCGGTGGTAGCCGTCTGGAATCGAACCCCGTCCTTGTGGGTGAGCGCCACAAATACCAACCTCTAGGCCACAACGGATACCGAAGAAGACTCACGCGGAGCTTCTCCGCTTGGCAGGGTAATTGCCAGTTGGGTTTGAAACTAAACCATTATTTTTGCAAAATATACAAAAATAATGACGGTTCATTCCTTATTTCATCCAGTTAACCATACTTGTATTCTCATTATATAAAAGAAGAAAGGTTTGAAGTCGTTTTATTTTGGTTGTACATCCGCAACATTTTGCGGCTCTTTTGTAGAATTACCGTCCCATGATAATCTAGGAGGCCCAAGGGCGCGAACCGTCTCATGAGTGAGACAACCGACCCACAGAATGGATGTTGAAGAAGACTCTTGCGAAGGCCTCAAGGGAATCTAGCCACAGCTGTCCCAATGGACCTCCCCCCCCCCCACCCAACCGTCCCATAGACTTCCCAACCGCCCCATGAAAAGCTGAACATCCCAGGGCCCCTTCAACCATCCCTTACTTTGCTTGTTCCTTTCCAAAAAAAGTTGATGTGCAGGAGAAAATAGAAGAAAAGATTCTCTCAAAAATAGTGAACAATACGTCGTGGGGCAAGGTGAGAATATGATTATATGGTCTCATTTTTAATGTACAGTAACCATTGTGAGAATCGTCGACGACACTGTTTTTACAGGAAAGCTCGTTAAAGCGAAATACCGGCCGGTTTTTGAAACGTATCGCGTACACCTGCTTTCTTATGCAGCATATGCAAATGAGCAAGAATTGGAATAAAAACTAGACCCAAATTAGACCCCACGTTGCATAAATGCATAGGAATGCAAGCACATGAGATGCGTTTCAAAAACCGGCCGGTATTTTGCTTTAAAGCTGGAATGTAAGCAACAGTGTATCTCCATAGTGTCACACTGTTTTTGTGTTCGCAGAAAAAAGCGTGATGCTCTCATCTTGCCACATTTTTTTTTACATGAAAAAGTCACAGTGGAAATTATTAAAGCGAAATACTGGCCGGTTTTTGAAACAGATGAAGTGGACAAATGAATTCTTACGTATGTGTGCTAATTTACTCGAATTAAGCTCGATTTTTTATTCTAATTTATCATTTATGTTCATTTGCATAAGGTGGATAAGAATGCTCTTATACTCGATGCATTTCAAAAACCGGCCGGCATTTCGCTTTAAAGCGTTGGTGGCACGTGATTTGTGAAGCGTATAATGGACAAACAAATAACTACGTACATTGCCAGAGCAACTAAAATACTGTAAGTAGCTGAAACCGTCTGTATTCATGAGTAAGGTTGCCGCAAAATTTGCATATGTTAGAATGTCGCCTCATGTATATAAAGTCGCACTGCCACTCAAATATATCACAACACCTCTACGAACCCTTTGGGTAAGTTCTATATTTTGGGTACTTTTAATTACAGTAGTTACTGTGTTAGATCGGTTTGTTATGGCCTATCTATGTATGCGATTCGCACATGCGAAAATGTCAAATGCCTGTCCATGCTAAACCATTTTACATGAATGTCAAATGCCTACCGTAACCCATGCGAATAACGCATTTGACATGGTTCTGCAGCGAAATTGTATCAGATGCGTACTATTTGAAATTGATCTGTACTATTTTGAAATAGATCCGTACTAGATTCAAAATCGCTGCGGAACCCTGTCATTTACATCGACTCGAACACGGACAGGCATTTGTCATTTTCGCAAGTGCGAATCGCAAAGACGGACAGGCCATTAGAGACGCTGAGCGACAAGCCAGAGGCCATATTCACCACTCCAATTCCCTCGGGGAAATAGTCCCTGGGGACAGAAAATAGCATTCTAATGGAGATACGCAGAGAAAAGGAGGGGGATTTCCCCATGGGGAATTGAGTGATGAATATGGCCTCTGATTCCTCTTCCTCTTTAGCATCAAATTCGAAGGCAGATATATTTTACTAACGGAACTTGGCGTGCCACGCTGTGGTTAACGTAGAAAAAAACTTTTTATCTTCTCGTGGCGTGCACTGCACAGTGCATTCGAGATGGTAAAATCCGCAACGAGAAAGTGGGCGTGCAAGCGGGTATGAAAAAAGTGCCACTCTGTTGCTGCATGGCTGTGGCGTATGCGGCCGAACCCACGCCGCTTGCACGCCGTACCGTTGCCGCTTATATGCAGAAACAATGCGGCTTGCACACCAAGTTTCGCCAGTGTGCCCGCCGATCATACCCCGTTTACACGCGAAAAGTCTGCGAAAATGCGGGAAACTTGCTTTCGACGCATGCACGTCGTAGTTCCGCCGTTGTGACCGGAAATTTTCGCGTGCAAGCGGAGTGAGTTCGGGAGGTACTATTTCACGTCAAGCACGTTCCATGAGCACGCCGGCTTGAACGCCCGTTTCGCCTATGCGCACAAAGTACGCTGGAAAATATTCCCGAAAAAATGAACTACCACTTTTTAGGTTTTCTTGCATGACGTCATTATAGGTTCTCTTAGATAAATTCGGGAAAACATTCATTAGATGAGTTTTTCCTGCCTTCATTAATTTTGTGCGTACTTTTGTGTCCAAATCTGTCTGTAAGCGTTGCAGTCCTGCACGTCTACAGCATGTTCCTGTAGCCTGTACTTCTGCAGTATGCATCTGTCACTCACAAAGGGTTTAAGCAAAAACTTGTCACCTAGGATGTGCAGTAGGCAACTGTTATGACTGTATATGTACTTCTGCATTTCTTCAGTAAAAGAAAACAGTATGCAACTGCCATCTAAAAAGGTCTACCGTGGAGCCGGCCCCTACGGTGTTCAGTTTGCAACAGGCGGACTCGGGTCTATCATACAATGATTACCTAAAGGGCTGCAATGCCTAGACATTCACTGTAGCATACATGGTAAGAAACCATTAACTAAATGATAGCACATTTCAGGAAACATAGCGACAACTGTGGCCAGGCTGTAAAAATCGTCCCTGCAAATGAGAAACAAAAAGGTACTTTTTGTAACAAATATGTTGTTTTGAGACGCAATGTTAAAACCGAAAAAATCCTCAATTTTACGACTATATGCCAAATTGAGTTTCTTTTTGTGTGTGATGTTCATTTGATTGAACTAAGCACAAAATGTCGGTTTATTTATTACAAAAATAAGAACAACTATCGTAACTTTTTCTATCTTTGTTCGCACATTTCGAGAAAGAGAGAGAGAGAGAGAGAGGGGGAGAGAGTGACAGAGAGAGAGAGAAAGAGACAGAAAGAGACAGAGAGAGAGAGAGAGAGAGTGAGGGAAAAGCAGATAACGAGAGAACGACCGATGTAGATATCTGCTGGTGTAGAAGCATCCACTTTTTCAGTAGCCCCAGCTTTCTCACCTTGAAACGCACCTCGCCTTCGACGCTCACAACTAAATACCGAATCATGGAGCTCTTTTCGGAGTCAATGGTGCCACAGCAGCAAGATTCGCAGCAACAAGGCAACATCGACAGACACCGGAGGACATAAATTTCAAGCAAATTATAAAATAAGGGTGCCGCCATCCATGAGCAGGCTATCTTGGCTTATTGCTTATGGATATGACGTGTTTGTTTCTGGTTGTGCCACAGTCGTGGTGTTCTGCAAGATGCCATGCAGTGCGCATGAAAATATGCTAATATGTACTGGGGTGCAAAATGTTGCTCTGGTGAAGAGCAACAACAATGCGACAAAAATGATTAAAAAAAGAAGACGCAAATTCCTATTGCAATTACTATACTACATGTTTTCATAATAAGAATATATTTTACACGGTTCAACCACAGCTTATGGTACAGTTCTTCGCTAAAAAAAGTTTGGCATTACGTTTTCTGTGCATCTGACTGGTGTGCAAAATGAGGTATTATATAAGAGACCATGCAAATGTCTGTGATCGAATTTGTGCATTTAAAAATTGCAAAATACAAAGTGCAAAATATACAGGTGCTATGAAATAAAAGAAAGATTTTATTGTAAAAAAAAAAAACGAATCTTCCTGAAATGCAAATATCCTAACACACATCAGCTATTACACGTGAAGTTTGCCTGAAAATAACGTTGTACTTTAAAAATAATAAAAAAAAAATGAAGAAAAATAGGTACATTGAACACGAAAAGCTGAAATGCACGAATGTCATCATGTTTAAAAAAAATAAAAATAAAAAAGTAAAAACGTTTGTTCTGGTTATAAAAGTCGTGAAAGCCTGAAAGGTTTCATTACAATTCTCGTTCTAAATTGTAAATTCTAAGCTGAAAGTGAAAACAAAAGGGGAAAAAAAACAAAAAAAAAGTGCTTCAAATTCGGTGGAGAACCAGAAAAAAGCTTTAAAAACACAAAAAAAATCTACAAAACTAAGATCCCAAAACCCTGAAAACCCAAGTTGTATAACGCGTAATTTCATGAAATAAATAAATTTACAAGAATACTTTGTTTTTGTGTCATGCTTCAAATATCCATTAATAAAAGTGTGCTATTCGTTCTGTTGTTATTTGTTGAAAAAGTCTACCTTCATAAACTTATTTTGTATTTTGGTGTTGGTAAAATAAATACTTTCATAAAAAAGCGTGTCCTTGCTGCGAAGCGAATTTTGGCCAAGAACAATTTCCACGTGCTTATTTTAATTTTGCAACAGTTCGGACTTAATTAGTTAATTAATTAAAAATAATAATGTTAAAAAGTAACCTCAAGAAAATCGGAATATACAAACTTAGAGATTCTATTTTTCAGAACATTTTTTATCAGTGCTGAAATTGCGAATGTAGGTGACGAATATCTCTTTATCCCAAAAAATTATAACTTTTGCATTCATATTGACTCATTAATTTCATCCTATACGTTTGTAAATGATACTTTTGCAAGACTCCGCCGTAACTGTAATTATTTCCAGCGTTACATTCTTTGAAAACAATCGTTTGCTAGTACTTTAACAAAATTTCTACATGTTCTCCAGTTAGTAGACATGATACTTTCTATCCGGCAGGTACATATTTAAAGCCCTATATTTTTCACATATAAAGCCCTATTAATTACAGCCGGAACGCAGATATCTGTGTGGTGCGCAAAGTGCGGCTGGCTACACGCGCACTCCAAGCGGCAGTGCTATAGCTACGCGCGACACTACGCGTTCGTGAACGGCCCAAAAAGAAAAGTAGCAAGTTGAAGTTGACAAGAAAAAATAGCAAACATACGCGTCATTTAATAACTAAGTCCATATCGTAGAATATGCACGAAAAACTCAAAAGTTCACTCACGAATTTCACTCTTTTAATGGAAAAAAACGATTTGTATGTATATCCCAGAGTTCGCAGGCAATACTTTTTGATCCTAATCAGCATGAAACACTCTGCATAAAACAAGAAAACGGCATTTGGCGAGTTGCATAGTTTCCTGGTTAGTAAAAAAAAATTTATTTGCTGAATTGTAGCAGTTTAACAGTTTCTTTCGATATTTTGGTTTAAAACTCATAAACAGACAAACGAGAAACGCATTTCAAACTTACGAGTAGAATCTCCGGCATACTAGGAGAACATTTTCGAATACCTATTCGATATTCGAATTAGGTTAATATAAGCGAAAATCATATGTAGAACTTCAGTTGGAAGGGTGCTAAAATAGTCCAGTCCAGCTTGCTTCTCTTGATTGTTATTCAGCGATAGTCCATGGAACTGAGCCGTTTGCGCCACTGACATAGGACATTTCCTGAAAAATACATTCAATTTAGTGTATAAATAAACGGCAATATCAATCTTATTATACTTATTATTCAACTGGGAAGTTTTACTTATTATTCAACTTGGAAGATACATTTCTGGCGTTTATATACAAAGGCACACTTTCATTCGTAGAATCAGAGGAGAAACAATACAATAATAAGGGCGTTTTTAAATGGCCCCTAACTAGAACAGTCTTATTTCGGGCATGGAAGCCGAACAACTCCTTCAAAGTGATAGCCTAATAATTAAAGCTTATTGTTAGAAAAGTATTGTATGAAATAGAAAATCTACGCAAAAAGAAGGTTGTCAAAACATACGTTATTACTCGACCAACGGTAACACGGGTAAGTCTAACTGCTCAGTACGTATGGGCAGTTAGACTTACCCGTGCATCGTTACTCGCACCCAATCAGAGGCCGGTTCCAATAAAATTTACCGCTGGGGTAGGTTACAGGCGTCTCCTGTTTAGCGTGCTCTCTCGGCTTTCACTCGCTGCGCGTCAAAAGCAGAAAAGGCGAGAGAGCACGCAAAAGAGGAGACGCCTGTAACCTACCCCAGCGGTAAATTTTATTGGAACCGGCCTCTGATTGAAAACTATTGCCGTGGGGCTAAAAATGTCGACTGCTTGGGCCAAGTCTCCCGGCCTGTGAATGCCCCCGGAGGGGTAACTACTGGATACAAAAGCGTTAAATACCATGATTCTATAGGAATTATATTTTATTTGAATATTTTAGAGTAATAAGAACACCACTGAATCGTAAAACTCATAAAACTACTCTCTCTTTCTCTCGCTCTCTCAACTCTCTCCCTGGCCCTCTCGTCTTATTTTGACTTATTTTGAAAAACTAAAACTTTGTCAACCACCAAAATTCTTTATAACTGCGTTCCCATGCATTACATGCAAATATTATATGCTCATCTGGCCATGAGCCGGAAGTACACAGGGCACCTACAAATGGTAAAAACGGTAAAACGCTTTGCACAGAAAACTTGAAATCAACCTCTATATATCTCTCTCTATCTCTCCCTCGGCTATCTATCTGTCGCTCTGTCAACTCTCTCTCTCTCTCTCTTCATCTTCCCATTGCATCATGATCATAGGTACTGTATCCAGTAGTGACCCTGTCCCTTGACCCCACCGTGTCATCGCAGAATGAGATAGGGTTGGCCCTCAGATTCTTGGCCGACGGCAATAGACTTGATTCCTTCAGACTGCACAATATTATGAACTATTCACCGAATCGTTTCTTTTCGGAGCAGTTAATAGACTCAATTCGTATATCTAGATAGCAAGACTAGATAACATAGAAATTCTTTGTCCGTTTTTACGTATTTTCCCAATAGATTTTTTTTCTTATGCTCGCCGTTTTAGCCACCGTGATTTGAGTTTGCTAATAAATAACTATGAAATTAGCGTCGTCTTGTTAGTTTTTGAACCGATATTTTCGATGTCTAATTTTGCAAAGCGACCACTGTCTTTATAAACATCACATTTTATTTACTATTGCATCTTTTCCTTGAGTATAATATATTTAGCACACTATATTAAAGGGACAGGCCCATCAAAATAAACCTATATTTACGATACGTTCATAATGACTATCAAGCATTTTTATTACAATATATACAAACTAAATTTCACCATTATTCGCACTAGACAACTTTTTTCCAATGCGCTCAACGCATATGTCTACCATAAAACTGCAGATTTCAAAGCTATATATGCAAATTTTAATCGCATTATAATTTCACGATAAATTTGCATAGACGACAAGGATATTTGCGGCTTTATGGTATACATTTAAAGCGAAATGCTAGCCCCTTTGGAAAATTTGCATATGATAAGCAAATCCGCCAATCGTACAAACTTAGCATAGGATACATAGGATTTGCTTATCATATGCAAATTTTCCAACGGGGCTAGCATTTCGCTTTAAGCTGAGCGCATCGTAAAAAAGTTTTCCATGGCAAATAAATGTGAAATTTAGTTTGTATATATTGTAATAAAAATGCTTGATAGTCATTATGAACCTATCGTAAATATGGGTTTACTTTGATGGGTCTGTCCCTTTAAGGACAGTATGAACGTTTTTTACACACTAAATTGAATGTCTTTTTCAGCCAATGTCCTATGTCAGTGGTATAAACGATCAGTTACACGGGCTGTCGTTGTTTGACAAAGAGAAAGAGAAACAAGATAGAGTGGACTATTTTACCACCCTTCCAACTGAAATTCTACAACTGATTTTCGCTTATGTTAGACCTAAATTCCTATTCGAAAATCTTCTCCCAGTATGCCGGAGATTCTATTCGTAAGTTCGACATGCATTCCTCGTTTGACTAAAAAAGCGAAAGAAAAATGTACACTTGAAACTTGAAAGTGTTTAGTAGAGGTTTTATGGTTTACCTCAATCTGTTTACTTTTAGCACGTAAACCGTCTGGAACTTACAATAGCATGCAAATAACGTAACGTAAGGTTGTGAACGTAGTGAAAGGGCATTTTGGCCCTTGGCACAATACAAGTTTGCCATTTTTTATTATATAAAAGAGAAAGGTTTATTTGGCCCGATGTCGGCAACGAAAATTCGCATATCTCAAGTCTGTTCTCGGAAGAGTTAAGAGGAGCCAAAAACGTACGCCGGTACGCCATTTCTAGTTCTACGTTCCAGACTTTTGAAAAAAGTAGCGCAACTTTTCACAACTCTTGAAAATGCAGTCGAATAAAGATGTTTCATATAAGTGCAAAAAATTCCCTTTTCTTGCTGTGTCGCCTGAGGCGGCGTAGCCGTCTAGTTAGAGTATACTGGAGTAACTTGGTTTCAAAATTTGAATAGAATTTCAACACATGAATAGAGTAATTCAAAACAAGGGGTACAAAGCAACCGCGGCATGGCAAGGTAATAGGGCTGATTGTTGGAATTATTTTCAGTGTGGTCAATAGCGAAAGGTGGTGGAATCTCAGAATACAGGTATAGAGTTATTATCCACATTCTTGACTGATTTTTTTATGATTAGAAAATCCATTATTTCTTCGCTCTTTTTTGTACCTGTTAGTTACCGAACACTGGGGAAACTTGGAGACATCGCCGCTCCAAAAATAAGGGTCCGCCACAGCGGGGCGGCGCACTGCGCCTAGAGCGCGCGGCAGGCGCGCCACAGGTCCGGGAAAGGATATTCAACGCAGTTGGGCGAACCAGCGGCGAACTTTTCGTAGGTTCCGCGGCAAGTCCGCCGTAGGTGCGCTCCAGGTGCGCCCTGAGACCGCCGTACGTGCGCCATTTACCATCGCGCACTCCGGCGCACCCGCCGCGCACCTTAGGCGGAGTGCGCCACCCCGCTGTGGCGGACCCTCATTTTTGGCGATGTCGCCAAGTTTCACGTTGAAGACACTGCAAGCCCAACTAAATCGCCTGGAAATTCTACCGTATACTATGCACATCATCATGTCAGCTTACTGTATCGTGCATTAAAATTGTATTTGATAAATATTATTATTATTATTATTATTTTGCTGATTATCATTTCAGAAACACCCGCTGCATTCACAATTATGCGACGTTGAAACATTCCAAAAGTCTCCATTGTGGTATGTTTAGAATTTGAAAATGAACCTCCTCTATCCTCCGAGTGCCCACGAGTACTGGGAGACTGGGAGTCTTCCCAGTTGGGAGTATTTTTCTCTAACTATCACTGAATCACGTGATCTCTCTCTCTATGTCACCTCCCAGACTCTGGGAGCACCTTCCCAACATTCATGGCTTTGTTTTGAGGAAGGGGAAATTTGTCCTGCCCTGGGGGGGGGGAGTCGATCTTTGGTAGCCAGGCATGTTTTTTGATAACTGCAGAGGCCGTATTCACCACTCCATTCCCCATGGGGAATTCCACGCCCTTTTCACTGCGTGTCTCACGTTAGAGTACTATTTTCTGTCCCCAGGGACTATTTCCCCGAGGGAATCGGAATGATGAATATGGCCGCAGGACTAGTCATCTTATCCGCACATCGACCAAAGAATAGTTTAGGAACTGGGATGATATATGGAAAGAAGAGGACGCTTGGACCTATTGGAATCAACAAAAGAGGTTACATTTCCTATAACCGACGTTATTTATATTTAATTAAAGCGAAGTAGTGGTCGGTTTTTGCAACGTATCGCGGACAAATGCATTAGTATGCAGCGTATGCAAATTTACTCGATTCTCCTCGTTTTTTTTATTCTAATTCAAGTGCATTTGCATATGCTGCGCACTAATGCTGGTGTACTCGTTGTGTTTCAAAAAGGGGCTAGTATTTCGGTTTAGTTGATCTATGGGCTATTCTACGCGTGCAGCCCGCCATTTACACGGCTAAGGTGCTTAGCGAAACAGAAGTTTGCTCTTGCTGCAACTTGCGCGAATCATCCAACAATTCCAGGCCCTGGTATTCATGATTTGTCTCCTTGCTGAGCTGGAAGGTATGCATGTGCAGTGCTGCGAACTGGCTCAAAGGTTGCATTGTATCGTTGAAAGTGTGGAGTGTTTTCTGTAAATTGTGGTGGAGCAAATAAAGTTGACTATCGAATAAAAATACAATTACAGGCAAGTGACCTCATGCAGCGAAAGAGAAATTGAGGTGGTAAAGTTGTTCAATAACTCCTCGAACCGATTCTGCATATCAACTTCGGATGAATACTTAAGAAATCGGTGCACCGACAGTCATTTGCAATTGTGGAGCCTAGACAACAGAAGCGTGCGTTAGCATTTCTTCTGGAAATTTGCTCACCGCAGAGGGGAGTGGAACCCGTGACCTTCCGTTCACCAGCAAACCCTATCCACTACACTACCAGATAACCTCACAATATTTACAAGACTGCTTTTTGTTGCTTTACACTACGTGTAAGAATTCCTGACCTTCCACTAGTTTGAGTTTCCCCTTTTGTTTAATATACTGGGTACAGAAGGACTTCATTCTTTACTTCATTCATTACGTTTTCAGGATAATGACGGTCTTCTATTTGAAACCATAGCACATGGAAATACCGTTTGTGGTATTGCTATGTGCGGTGCAGATCAATTTATAAGTGGATCTCTCGACAGATGCGTAAAACAATGGAACATAGACAATGCGTCAGTAAGGGTAGGTGTTTGGTTGAACTTGTTTGTATTTGTTGCTTTCTTTTATCTGATGTGTCTGTAAGCTACATGTAAAAGTAAAAAGCCAGACTACTATATTAAAGGATCGCAGTCACTTCATTGTTGTCTTTTTACTCCAATTATCCATAAACATAAAAAGATACATAGAAAAATCCTTTGTTAGCGCGATAGCGCTGCCAATAGCAAGCAAAAAAGCTAAGCTACCTCGGCTGAATAAAAACAACTGGCGTACCGTAGCCGCAGTCAGACGGTACGCCAAACTGTGTTACATGTGCGAAATAGCGTGGTGGGGCTGGAGATGCTTACCGCCCTCTATATATTCTCAGCACTCTCTGCACCTCTAATTTGACTACGGCTACGGTAGCCAGATGTTTTTATTCTGGCTCGAGAAGCAAAGGAAATTTTCGGCAATTTCCGCATTTTGACCATCATGGGTCATACTATCGATAGAAATTATAAAAAAGGTGCAATTCGAGATGACCCTGTCCCTTTAAAAACGTTCAGGCCTAATTGAGAATACACATATTTTTCCATATTATCCGCGTTCACGAACGATCTATTGCTTGTTTCTTCCGATCAAATACTACTACAAGACGGAAGCTAAATGGATGCAACCAAACTGTCCTGAGCATAATAAACTATAGTTTTCATCGGTTATTTAGCTTAAAACAATGAAAAATTTGGATAATTCTCCTCTCTACAGAAAATTGATGATTACGAACACGAAAGCATGATAATGTCAGTGGCTCTAGAGAATGGCATCCTGGCATGTATCGTCGGGTTTTCAACTATTACGCTCCACGACGCACACAATGGACTTGCGGCAAGTATTATTTTCTTCCAATAATTTACTAAAATTAGCAGATACGCTGAACGAGTTTTTTCCAGGGTACTTCATTGTTGTGGAGTCCAAACGTAGCCAAAGCGTTTATTGTAGTCTGACAACGGAGAGCGAGAAGTAGATTGAACATGTCATCTATACATAACGGCGACTATATTGATGCGACCACGAGGCACACGTAGAGTAGAGTAGTTTATTGTAGCAGGCAAGACAATATCTATACGCTATTTCACCAGGTATATATATTAATGCTATATATGCAAATACGTCTATAATAACGTTTCTAGACGTAAACAATGACTAGTCGTAGACTAATGAATATAGCATAATGGAACAGTAAAATACTACGTTTCAAAGGTAGTGTTCCCAACACCTCCCCTATTAATTAAAAGAGTATTTCTTATTGGACGGATCCATGACGAGCTTCTTCGGTGGGCCACAATTCCTCGTTGGTCGTCTGTACGTCGTTCCAGCATCGGTGTCCGAGTCCGAATCCGAATCGTCCCATCCTGTCGATATGTCACCAGTGACGTCGATCGCAGTTGATGTAGATCCGTCGGCGGGTTGTGCGTCTTCTTGTTTCAAGTCGAAGTCTTCCCACATCGTAGGCAGCACATCTTCGTTGTAACGTTTCCGCAGCTGGTTCATGTGTCGCTTCCAAGTCCGTCCATCGGTCGTAATTACTTCGTAGATTGTTCTTCCAATCTTCCTCAGCACACGAGCAGGTATCCACGTCGGCTTTGCTGGATTCTTGTAATCACGAGCATATACTAGGGCGTCTGCAGTCAATTCCTTGTTGCGAGCACCATGATGACGATTGAACTGTTCCTCCATCTTCGTTCTTCTTTCCTCGGGAAGATGGTTTTCTTCTTTTACACTTCTTCGAGACGTTCGAGATAGCGTAGTCAACGGAGTTCTCAACGGTCGGCCAATAAAGTTTTCTGCAGGCGATCGTTTTCCAGGTGAAGATGTGCACGGAGTCGAACGGTAAGTCATCAGGAACTTCTGCAGCATTTCGGCTGTCGTTCCCTCTCCCTTCAGTTTCTTGAGAGTCCTCTTGAACGTATCCACAAAACGTTCAGCTTGTCCATTTGATTGGGGGTGAAATGGTGGCGTTTTCACATGCTTGATCCCACTTCTCCGGTAGTATTCTTCAAACTCCTTCGATGTGAACTGCGAACCATTATCTGACACAAGTACTTCAGGGAAGCCAAATTGTGCAAATATTTTACCAACCTCTTTAATCGTAGCAGTGGCGGATGTCGTTGTCATCTCTCTTATTTCCGGCCACTTGGAGTAGGCATCCACGACCACCAGGTACATACGTCCTTCCATTGGTCCAGCGAAATCAATATGAATCCTCTCCATTGCACGAGTGCAGTCGGGCCATGGTTTCAGTTCGTTCTTCAAGGGCATCTTCGCGGCACTTTGGCAAGGTACACAACTCTTGACCAAATTCTCGATGTCCTTGTCCATTCCTTGCCAGTAGACGTTGTTCCTCGCCAACCTCTTCATTCGTGTTGCTCCAGGGTGTCCGTCGTGCAGCATCCTCAACACTCTTCCTTGCAGTGAGTGCGGTACCACAATCCTACGTCCCAGGAAAAGGCATCCCTCGAATATCGATAATTCCATTCTTCTACTGTGAAAGTTGTGCAGGGCAGATCCGGGTTTTCCTTGACACCATCTCCCAGTCTTCACAGATTCCACGATATTCGGTAACACATGGTCCTTTTCCATTGCAGCACGAATGTCCTTTTGCATAACTGGCAAAGTCCTGATCGCATCCAAATACACGGCGGCGACGTCGTCCTCAATCATTCCAATGACGATATCTTCTTCTGGCACGTGTTGCGTAGCAATCAGTCTTGATAATGCATCGGCCTGTCCAAAGCTGGTAGTTGATCGGTACTGGATCTTGAAATCGTAAGCCAGTAGCACAAGGGACCATCTTTGAAGGCGATTTGTTGAGTGAACCGATATTCCTTTCCTGCTTCCAAACACGGCAAGCAGTGGCTTGTGATCAGTCAACAACATGAAGAGTCGTCCATATATGTAGCGGTGAAATTTCCTTACGGCATACACTAGGGCGAGTGCTTCCTTCTCAATCTGTCCATAATTCTTCTCCGCAGGCGTGAGGGCGCGACTGCAATGCCATATTGCCTTTTCCATTCCATTCGGGTATCGGTGAGAGATGACTGCTCCAATCCCGTAGTCGCTTGCATCTGCTGCCACCACAATCTCCATCTTTGGATCGTAGTGCGTCAAGAGAAGATCCGATTGCAACACTTCTTTGAGCTTCTCGAAGGCTTCTTTGCAATCCTTGGACCAGACGAACTCGGTGTCCTTTTTCTTCAGCGCGTCCAATGGTGCACGAAATGAACGCATATCTGATACAAAAGACGAATAATAACTAACTAACCCAAGAAACGATTCAACCTGCTGCAGGTTCTTGGGTTCCGGCATATTCTTGATCGCGGCAATCTTCTCTGGGTCCGGTCGACGGCCGTCCTTGTCGATAACATGTCCCAGGAAACGGATCTGTCGCTGGCCGAAACTGCATTTCTCCAGTCGAACACGAAAACCATAATCGTTGATCCTCTCAAATAGATTGCGGACGTTCCTGTTGTGCTCCTCCAATGATCCTCCGGTGACGATCACATCATCCAAATAGGCAGCACATCCTTCCAATCCTGCGATCATCGAATCCATCACTTGTTGAAATATGCCGGGTGCAGATTTGACTCCAAAGGGTAGGCGATTGTACCGGAACAATCCCTTCTGCGTCGTAATCGTGACCAGTTCCTTTGAAGATTCTTCAACTTCGATCTGCAGATAAGCATCAGCGAAGTCGATCTGCGTGAAATATTTTCCTCCATTGAGTTGCGCGAAGATTTCTTCTGCTGTCGGTAATGGGTGGCGATGCAGTTCCAAAGCGTCGTTGAGTCCTGTCGAAAAGTCTGAGCACACCCTCACGGCTACAGTCTTTTTCTTCACAGCGACGATTGGCGCGGCCCATCTTGAATACTCCACTGGCGAGACGACTCCTTGCTCGACGAGCCTGTCGATCTCCTTCATTACCAGCAGTTCCACAGCGAACGGTATCTTTCTCTTCGCGGCGAAAATCGGTTGAGCATCCTTCTTCAGTACAAACCGGGCTTTCATCTTCGAACATCGTCCCAACTCCTTCTTGAACACATCCGGAAACTCCAGTCGAAGTCCTTCCGTCAATTCGGTAGTCTTCACTGTACAACACATTGTATCGAATGTTTCCTTGAACGGCGGCAGCTGGTCGATCCAATCGATTCCCAGTAGTTTAATATCCTCGGTCACATAGCAGCTTCCGTGACCACTGAATTCCTTGCACGCGAAATCTGTCCTCAGACGTCCCATCACGGCGATCGGTGTTCCATTGGCAGCTTTCAATTTTGTGTCCACATTCTCCAGCGTCGGCGATCCCAATGACCTCCATGTAGCTCGATCGATCAGTGTGACATCAGCTCCAGTGTCCAATTCCAATTAATTTACTAAAATTAGCAGATACGCTGAACGAGTTTTTTCCAGGGTACTTCATTGTTGTGGAGTCCAAACGTAGCCAAAGCGTTTATTGTAGTCTGACAACGGAGAGCGAGAAGTAGATTGAACATGTCATCTATACATAACGGCGACTATATATAGCAATGATACTTATGCTAATACGCTATTTAGAATGCCTTACTATATCGTGCATAAGTATACGTTTCCCTAACATATGTGTAGTGTAGAGTGTTGTGTACTCCAGTGTACACACGATGTAGTAATCAGATGACACACGGGTAGAGTAGAGTTTTATTGCAGACCACAGAATATATTGTAGAAACGAAAGTAGAGGTCGGTATAATCCGATCCCTCACTGGCTAGAGCGCTACTATTTATGGAACGCGCTCGTATGCTAATGCGATGCTAATTCTCTAGATAGTAAATATATGACAATACTAAATTCCTAGGTATACGTTATACCTAACACCTCCCTTTTTAGCTAACAACTTAATATGGCTTAATCTTGAGCTTAATACTGAAGTCGATCCGGGGCACGTCTCGTCCTAGTAGATTTTCGCAGCACTGGCGAAGTTGGGCTCCTCGGCTTGTCCTTCGCGGCTCCATCCGTAGTGTCCTTCGGGGTCGTCGGTGTAGTATCGTCGTGTACATCCAAATCAATACCGTAGATGTGTGGCGGGTCATGGTTCCTTACTTTCTGTTCAGCAATCGGCTCCAGATCAAACGTATCCAGTAGGATGTCTAGGGCACCAGGCGTCCTAGTTGATCGAGACCGCATCTGGTTAGCGTGACGTCGGTGTGTCTTCTGTTGTCCTTCGATCTTCACGTCATAGAGCACCGCTCCATGTCGTCTTCACAACAGTCGCTTCTATCCAGGTTGGCTTACTCGGGTTACGGTAGTCACGAACATATACCAAGGTTCCAGGAAGAAAAACCTTTGGTTGCGAACCATGCTTCTTGTTAAACTGCGCCTCCATACGAACATCCTTGAGCATCTTTCTTTCGGCCTTTGGCTTCAGTAGATCCCAAGATGTCCGGAGTTTTCTTCCAAGAAATGCTTCCGCCGGCGACATCCGATTCGGTACAGAATCGCTCGGGGTCATTCTATAGGAGAGCAGAAATGTTTGAAGATTCTCAGCAGGGCTTCCCTCCCCTTTTAACTTCAGCAGCGCCCGCTTAAAACTGTCGACGAACCTCTCCACTTGTCCATTCGATTGCGGGTGGACTGGCGGTGAGCGAATGTGCTCCACCCCATTCTTTGCACAGAACAATGCGAACTCTCCACTCGTGAACTGAGTTCCATTATCTGTTACCAGTGTGTCTGGCATACCGAACTGAGCGAAAATCTTCTTCAAATTGGAAATCGTGGCGTTGGATGTAATCCTATCCATACAAACAATTTCAGGCCACTTACTGTACGAATCTACTACCAGTAAGTAAAATTTACCTTCCAGCGGTCCAGCGAAGTCTGCGTGAACCCTCTGCCACGGCCTCTCTGTCTTGTTCCACGATTCCAAATTTGTTTTCACCGGCGCTTTCTGCGCTTTCATACAGCTTGCACACGACTTCACCATCTTCTCGATGTCGTCGTCGATTCCTGGCCAATATACCATCCTTCGAGCGAGCGACTTCGTCCTAACGATGCCTTGATGTCCCATGTGTAGCTGTTTGAGAATCCTTCCTCTTAGTGTCGCGGGGATGACTATTCTTTCCGCACACATCAGGATTCCATTGTCCTCCGAGAGCGACAATTTTCTATTCTCGAATTGCTTAACATCTTTAGAACTAACCGGCCAATTCCCAGTCTTGTGAGATTCCAATACGACTTGCAATGTCTTGTCCGCTGCGGTAGCCTCTTGAATCATCATGGCTGTCACGGGCAGCGCCGCGATGGTTCCACGATGTAGATTGGCGTATCCATCCACTTCCACACTCGCTATCACCACGTCCTCTGTAGATCCTGTGTACGTCGGGATCAACCTTGACAAGACATCCGCACAGCCCATCTCACTTGTTGGTTTGAAGACAATCTTGAAATCGAAGTTTCTGATGTAGAGTGCCCATCTCTGCAGTCGATTTGCTGTTGTAACCGGGATTCCATTCTTGGATCCAAAAATCGAGACCAGCGGCTTGTGATCCGTCACAAGAGTGAATTTTCTGCCTAAAAGATACTTGTAGAACTTCTTGAGGCCCCAGAAAATACCTAATCCTTCTTTCTCGATCTGACCGTAGTTCTTTTCTGCT